>JAASFT010000513.1:0-18118 GCA_023333885.1 Globisporangium parvum
CGCGCTCAATACAAACATCTTGTCGTGAGCGACGCCCTCTCGTCTGCGTTCGTCTGCGTTGCAGCCTCTCTTGTCATGCGCACACTGGTAGCGACACCGTAGAGTCGTCTCGACCTGGGGCGAGCTGGGCGGACCGAAGGACCGCCACTCATCAAGCACTTGCGATCATCGCTAGAGTGACCTGGGCCTCTCGGCCGCCACCTCTCTTAGGTTGGCTGCACGACTGCGACTGCGACACGAACAACCGATCTCCGTCATGTGTGCACGTGTACTCGTCACTGTTACGTCTATCTACAAAACCCCACCCAACTGCCCTCGACGCATGCAATCCGTTCGCTCGTCGCCTTCACTGCGCGACTTCGTTCACAGCAGCAGCTGTCGCGCGTCGCTCGTGCTCCTGCTGATGCGACGCTTGGCGACCAAACGCTGATGACCCACTGCAGCCACTGGCTCGGACACTCGGGGCAGCAGTCGCAGCGACGCTCCCACTCCCACACGCGTGCGGATCAAAGTACGAGTGAAAGATCTCAAAGCCCGAGCTGATTGACGCGCCGACGAAGCCGCCGTGCGGGAGGTTGTAGCCGGCTTGGTGCGTGTCGAGTCCACTCGGCGGCGGCGACGACGAGCTCTTCGCGGACCCTCCTCCTGCTCGCGCAAATGGCCACGACCGACGCGGTTTGCTCGTGTGTGCGTCCTCACTCGTCGTCGTGCCGACTGGCGTAACGCTCAAGAGCACGCCGTCGTCGTCGTCGTCCTCTTGCTCGTGCACCAAGAGCCCCGTGGCGTCGTCGCGAAAGACTTGACCTTGCAACGCCATGCGCAGCCGCGCACTCTCGCGTCGGAGTGTTTCGAGCTCCGTCACAAGCTCCGAGTTTGCTTCGGTCTGGCTCTGGAGCTTCTGGTGCGCCGAGCTGAGCTGGTCCTGGAGCTCGCGCTGCGTCACTTGGAGCTCTTTTGCCCACGCGTCCTACAGCAAACAAGACACGGTACGAGGCACACGTGTGAGTCTCGGACGCACTAGCCTCAGAGCCGCGACAGCAGCAGCGAGGGCCATCGAAAAGACCTGCGATACCCGAGAGTCGCTCGCTTCCAGCGACCGCAAGTAGAACGCCGTCCAGATCGCAAGCGAGCTCGTGTGCCACTTGAACTGGAGCACAACCGGCGAGCGCTGGTCGACGGCGCGGTCCTTCGCTGCTGTCTCGAACGGCACGATGTAGAACGGATTCGCATAGTCTGCAGCCATCGGGTGCGAGTCGAGCAGTGTCCAGGCACTGAGGCAGCGCGTGAGCGTCATCGAGCCCTAGACGACCATCCGTCAGTCAGCCACACACATACAGGTCAGTCCGGCGTTGTCTGAGGTCCTAGGACAACAAGAGAAGCTCGCGACAGACAGAGTCCGAGCCAGCGACGTACGATCCGAGACTCTTCGCAGTCGTGCAGGAACGTCCCACTGCGCTTGCCGTACGCTTCGTCCAGTAGCGCGATCAAGTACCGCTCGTTGAACTCGAACGAGCACGGGAACTGCCGCATGAGCTGCCACACGGCGTCGATGAACTGCATGAACACGGGCGACGCGTGCTCGTCTTCCCAGTAGCTCGCGTGGTCGACTGTGTGGCCCGAGCGCGCGCGGAACTGATGCCCAAACGCACACCACTCTTGCTCAATGAGGACCTGGAAGCCCTTGGTCGTGCGGTAGAACGGATCGACGCAGAGCTTCGTGAGCGCAACGAGCTGCGCGGTGCGGTCCCAGCCGTCCGAGCAGTGGATCAAGAGACTCGTCGCTTCTTCCGTGAGCTTTGACACGCACATCGCACAGGACACGAGCACCGAGCGCACGTGCTCGAGCCAGCGCGTGCTCTGTTGGCAGCACAGGCGTCGCGAGTCAGTTCGTCAGTGGATCGCCATCGCACGGGACAAGCAGACGCTTTAGGCAAAGACGTCTCAGTGCACAGACACACGCCACGTCGGCAGACGTACTTCGAGACAGGACCACCAGTTCGACCGCTCGTTCCCGCGCGCTTCGTTCTTGATGAGCTCAAAGAGCTTGCGGATCGAGTCGCGCATCGAGTGGATGTTCTCAATGCCCATGAACACGATGCTCGTCTCGCGATAGTAGTCCAAGCTGCTCACACACACATACGCGTCCAACCAGACTCAGTCACCCCCACACGTCCATCCGAGTCAACAGAGCAAGAGCTGTCTTGGCCCGTACACTTCAAAGCCGCCACCGAGCGCAATGTTCCCATACGCGCTCGTCTGTACATCACCAGTACCAGCCACCAGCCATCACGCAAGGCGTCAGTGTGAGGCGCTTTAGACACCAAACAGCAGTAGGCACAGTCGGTCGCTCGCAGTCGCACGCACCTGACTGCGGCAGTCGACAAACAACAGCTTCCCAGTCGACTCGCGCCGGAGCGCTGTCATGTACGCTTCGTCCGACGAGCATCGCTTGCGCCGCAGTCCCACGAGTGGCTGCGCACAGCGCGCAATCACCGCGTCGTTCCGGTGGCGGTACGTCACTGCAGGGACGCGCCCGCGCGCACGGAAGTGGCTGATCTTGCGCAGCTCGCCGTCAGAGACGGACGCAGGGACGACAAAGCTGCTCGGGTACGTCGGACTCATCTTGTAGTTGCTGTTGATGTACGTGACGCGGAAGCCAGTCATTGCATGCGCTGCCTTGGGTGCTTTGAACCCCAAGCGCGTGAACTCGCTCTGCTGGTCGTACACAGCCCAGCCGGCGAGGTCTGGGAGCGCCGCAATGTCGCTGCAGGCGTACGCGAGCTGCGGCTGCCTGGTCGACAGCACTTGGTTGATCCGGACGTACAGGTCGCTGTCCGTAGCGTATGCCATCACGCCAGCGACACACAGGTCAGCATGGGCGACCCAGGAGTAGCTCAGCAACCGCCTGAAGACCTAGCTGGTCACGCCTAAAGACCTGGAGGACCCTAAGGACGTACCCAGACGTGGCGTCGCACGGGAAGTTAAACTTCACGATCTCAAAGTTCTTGCACGCGATCTCGAGCTGACTCGTCATGTTCGCAGCTTTCCCGCTTGCGCTCGTGACGCGGCACTCGGCGAGCTCCGCGACGTTGTTCAGCGGCACTTCGATGACTGCGTGCTGCGCGTCGCGACCGCGGGCACTCGAGCGCTCGAACGCGAGGAAGAGCAGGCGGAAGTTCGTTAGGAACAGCGTCCCGTGCTTCGACTCGCGCTGGTCCAGCGCTGCGCTGCTTGTGTCTGTGGTGGTGGTTGGTACGACAGCGCTCGGACCGACAAGACCAGCAGCAGACTTGTCACAGAGTGCGTGGACTTTAAAGTACACGACTTCGCCGACGTGCATGCGCGAGACAGGGTTCTCCATCACGAGGTACATGCTCTCGGACACGTACGACGTCTACATAAAAACACAGTGTATCGAGTGAGGGGCGACGCCGCGTGCGTGCGTTCGTTCGTTGTGGATTGCATCACGCGAATCGGACGCACCGCGTGGTCGAACTCTTGGTGATCGACGGACGTCCACGAGTCGTCGTCGGGACAGCGCTTCTTCGCGCTCGTTGTGCGCTCGAGGTCGGTCGCAGACCCGAGTTTTGGTATGAGTGGCCGCAGCCCTGCGCTGCGCTTACTTGCGCTGTAGTCTTCGATCAGCTCCATGCCGTAGCAGCAGACCGAGCGCGTGTGAGTGCGTAATGGACGCTCGATGCGCTTGACACGTGCGTGTGCTCAAGTGTCTCTCTGCCAGTGTGCTTCCGCCCTTTCAAGCCAAAGCCTACCTATTTCGCTACAATACACAATCAGTTAGCAATATTTAGAGAACCCAGCATGAAGATGCGCATTTATTACGAATATGGCCCTTCCTACATCCGATGTTTTCTCAAATGCACAGTCCTCATGCCTTCAGCCGTCGGCGCAGCACCTGGCATCGTCGAGTCACCCATCCCATCCCATCTGCTTACAACTCGTCGCCGTCCCAGTAAAACTTGTCCATGACGTAGTCGCCCGCGAGCTCGCAGCCCGTGTGCACGACTGTCCCGGCTTGGAGGTACTGCACGCCTTCAGGCGAAATGCCGTTGATGAGTACGTCGCCGACTTTCGTGGCGCGCTTCACAGTCTGAACACTGCACGAGCAGCCGTCGAGGTCGCCGTCGTGGTCCGACTCGTCGTCGTCGAGGACTTCGTCGTTGAACAGCGCCATCTGGAGACGCAACTGCCCGACGATCGTGTCGAGCGCTTCGATCGCGTAGCTCTTGTCTTCGAACCCTCGACCGACGAGCACTTCGAGCTTCAGGCTCATCTCACCGATCAAGTCGCTAGACATTGCGCACGGCAGATCGAGTGTCCGTTAGACCAGAGCCGTCGAGACAGTGTCCTCGAGTGCCAAGTCGCCAGTGCAGACGTACTCTTTCAAGTTGTTGTCGTTCATGACGCGGATTGTGAGGAAGTCGTGCTCGATGCAGCGGACGCCGACAGTCAGCGCCTCCATCCATCGCGGGTTCTTGCCTGCGAGACGTAGAGAGCAGCACGAGCGTCACCGTCAGACTGCCGGTCCGGTGCGGAACTGCACAGACCTACCATACCAAAGGCAAAAGCGACGAACCTCCATTGTCGTGCGTCTTGGACTTGTACACGAGGTCCTGCGCACTCGGCTGCCGGCGCTTGCTAATGTACACTTCGCAGTACGGGTCTTGCGTCCCGAACGACTGGATGTCGCGGAGCTTCTCGCCCGAGACGAGACCGAGGTAGAGCTTCGTCTTGCCAATGATAAAGTGCTTCGGGTACTCGCCAAACTGCATGCGGGGCTGCGACGTCGGGTTCTCTGCGCATGTGTGTATGGATCGCATCGTTGCCAGTGAGCGCTTGCTAAGCACAGAGTGATGGCTACACAATCGTCCGTACCGTGACCAATGGACAGGTACAGCAGCACTTTGATGAAGCCCTGCGGCATGAGCGCAAACTCCTTCTCCATCGAACGCCCGCGCGACAAGTCCTTGAGCGAGATCATGAGCTTCCCGATCGTGTTGCTGCGCGAGACGACCAGTCATGTGAGTGCGTGCCCACACAGCACTGACCGAGCAGTCGAACAGCAAAGTGAGTGAGTGAGTGAGTGCGACGCACCTGCCGACCCAGTTCTCGTTGATCACTTTGACTTTGAGCACGTCGGACGTGACGTCGGGGATGAGGATCGTGCCTTTTTCGTTCCACTGCGGCTCGGTCCCGCCGTTGTCGTGCGTCGACGTCTTGAACGCAGGAGTCGTCGAGGCTTTGCCACCCGAGACGAGGTACACGGCGCAGAACGGGTCTTGGACGCCAATTTTCTGCGTCTTCTTGAGGTCGCGCGCCGAGAGCACGGTGAGGTAGAGCACGCAGTCGTTGCGCAGGACCGGGGGCGGCGCGCCGACGCTGCTGCCGCCGCCGAGCGTGCTCTGTCGCGACGCGCCTCGGCTGTACATTCTTGCGGTGGCGTGTGGTGCTGCTTGTGTGGGTGGGTGCGCTTTCGTGTCGATGCTTGCTGCTTTGAGCTGCTCTGCCAAGTCGTCGTCGTCGTCCTCGAACTCACACACACACAGACACACACACAAGAAGAAGGAACGAGGTTGTGACTTGGATTCAGTATGCTTGGCGCTTCTCGTTTTTTTCACTACCACACGAACGCAAAAGAAAAACGAAGCCACCGGGAGTGATGGTCTCGAATTTTTGAGGGGGAGTTCCCTCGCGCGAATCGACCGCGTTCTCTGCCATATGCAATTCCCACGTGCAGACGAACAGAAGCATTTGACAGCCACTCAAAGACGTCGAGATGGCGGCGTGCATGCATGACGCGCGACGCAACGGAAGACAAGACGCGACGATGACAACTCGGGTCAAAACAAAGCTGACTGTCTTCAAGTGGGCGAGCTCGCTTATGGCTCCGTCGCAACGGATTGAGCCACACACACACACACGCGACAGATCTCGAATGGGGGGAAGAAGAAGAAGACGAGACGAGACGCGGCATCTAGTTGAGCACAGCGACCACGACCGTCGCGACGAGCGCGAACGACGTGAAGACCGTGGCCGAAGCGCCCGACTGCGTCGTCGCCGGCGCAGGCGTGTCCGTCGTCGTGTTCGACTTGACCGTCGACTGCGAGCCCGAGACCTTGCGGTCGCACTGCGCACCGGCGTAGCCCGTCTCGCACGTGCACGTCAAACCGGCAGACGTCGACGTCGACGACGACGAGTTGTTCGAGTTCGAGTTCGAGTTCGACGTCGTCGAACCGACCGTCACACCGCCCGAGGTGCCCGAGCCCGAACCGGCAGCCGCCATCAAGAAGCGGCGACCCGCAGCCGAGACCGTGCCAGGCGAGACCGAACCGCACGTGCCGTGCTTGTTGCATGCGTTCGCCGACGACGGGTCGCACTCGGCGCACTGGTTACCCTTGGTGCCTGGCTCGCACTCGCACTCCTGCGACACGAGGTTGCACGTACCCGCAGCGCACTGCGCCTTCATCGTGCACTTGTTCGAGTCGATCTTCTGGCAGTACGTGCCGCTGTAACCGACGTTGCACAGGCACTTGTAGTCCATCTGGTTCGCCGCCTTAGGCGCGCACGTGCCGCGGCCCGAGCACACGACGTCCGAACCGGCAGCGTTCTTCGGGTTCACGCACCCAGCGCTGATGATCGCCGAGTAGTTGAACGCCGTCGCCATCTTCGCCGACTTGGAGCCCGACTCGTGGAGGAGCTTCGAGCCGTCGTAGTCGACGCAGCCGTAGATCACGCCGTACGTCGTGTCGCTGCTCGTCGTCGCGTTGATGCACGTGACCGTGCCCTTGGTCGAGTTCACGGCGTTGTCAGCCGCGCACTTAGACGTCGGGATGATGTACGCGCACACGCTGCTGATCGACTTGAACTCCTTCGACCACGTCGAGAAGCTCGGGCACAGACCCGGGTTCGCGCCCGCGCACACGTCGCCCGGCACCTTGTACGGCAGGCACTGCTTCACCTCTTCCGTGTTCTCGCGCGTCGTCTGCACACTCACGCACGTGTACCCGGCAGCGAGCTTCGTGCACGTCGTGTCGTCCTTGCAGTAGCCCTCCTCGGACTTGGCCGACTTGGCGGCAGCGCCGCTGGCGAGCGCAGCGACGGCCACAACGGCGGTCCAGATCGCGGCGGTCTTCATCGTTCGTCTCTCTTGTAGTTGTACTTGCGGCTGCTGCTTGCTGGTGGCGAAGGCTGCGAAAGTGCGAATGGTGGGCTCTCGAGGTCACGAGCCTGACCTTGAGCTTGAGCGCAAAGGCATGTTTTCCCTCCTCGCATCTTGGATGGACTTGGAAATCGTATGGAGCAGCTGTCGCGTTGTCGCTCACTGACTCTCATCGAGTCGCGAGATTTCAGGTCTTTTCGATCACATTTCGCTGAATCACTCGCAGGCACAATGGATTGGCGCAAGTAGACTTGGAGAAAGTATCGGGGACGAGGAATGCGGAATGCGACAGAAGCGAGACACCTGGCATCCGACTATACGCAGTGATGTGTTGCTCGTGCGTGTGCAGAATCCTTACAAAGTGCCTAATGAATGCAGTCCATTAGGCATTCTCTCTCCCGACACTGCTCGTATAGTGCAACCTCATCCATATCAGGAAGGCATTCTTGCAGTAAAGCAAAGCGAAGAAGTATACGTCTTCCGCATTCAAGGAGTATACCCTTCACCACAATACCAATTCAATCATCAAATCAAATCTTCTTTTCTTTACAAACAGCAAGACATATATGTATATTCACTAAATGCATGCATTCCCGCTGACACGAACAGCCATTACTCACACTTGGCGACGAATAGGGTTGGCTACACGCAGCATGTGGACTACACCATTTCCCAATCTACTGATCAATCGATATCATCCCAATCAAAGCGATGTCGAGCAAGTCAAGTAAAAAGCCATCGATCCACAACTGCTCGCCTTCGCCACGCGCCATCCAAAGAGCTGTCCACACTCCCAACCGCCCATTTTGGCTCGAAAGATCGAAGGATAATGAGCGACAAACGCGCGCATTGCATGCACGCCCCTGGGACTGATGTGAATGATAGGTCCCCGTCCAGTCAGACGTTCATTGAGCAAACAAATGGGAAAGGTGGGTCCCCGTCTAGTCAGACGCTCATTGAGCAAAGTCCATTCACCTCGGACTTGAGATTGGCACGATGGACAAGGAATCGCGTCGGAGCATGGCCAAGGTGACACTCGCTGCACGAGCATTCCCTTCAACCGTATCACCTCCAGAGCACGAGGTCGCCGTCTGGTTTGTGCTCGTGTAAGTGCCTGAGTCACTATACCCAAAACACATGCCGAATAGCGTGCGAGAGAACTGCTGATGTGTGCCACGAGTGAGAGCATACTCTGCACGCACTGTAGACGACGTCGAGCACAAGGTCAGGCTGCTGTGCAGTATGTATTGGTGCTCATTCATCGGTGAGACGTTCACCACGGTGAATGATACGTATCAATACAAGCAGCGTCCGAGCGTATGGCTGCGCATAAGAGTGGTGTCTCGAAGCAGCTCATGGAGCTTGTGCACAATTGGATACTCTTGCCGCGTGGCTTGCAGCCTACATTGGACTCTGTTGGTCGGCGGCGCATGTCGCACTACTCTGTGCTTTTGTCTTGTTAAGTGACTCTGTCAGGCAAGAGCGAGACTTCACCGGCAACTACATCGCGTCAACTCCTCCCACAGCAGAGAACTACATGAGCCAGCACGCGGTTCCAGGCCACGGCTCCATCTCAAGCGTGTGGTTGTGTTGGACCGACGTATACAGCGCGCTCTCAGAGATGGAGATGAACGCTGCGCAGATCAACTGGTCTGTTCGCATGGATCACTCGGGCAAGTTTTGCAAGCAGATCAAGGTGTTCAGCAGCGACAGCTCTAAACCAGGTATGGTCAACTTTCACTTGCTACTGCTACAGCAAAACGAGTGTGGGAGATAGTTGCGCAAGCGTACACAAGCTCTGAAAACAACGTCGAGATGGAAACGCTTCTGCTCGAGCGAGTATCGTCACATGTGTATGGCCGCGAGAGCGAGATCGTACTGGTCTCTGACGACGCGAACGCGTTAGGCAACATGGTTGAATGTTTGTTTGGTGGGGGCGTGGCTGTGAAACAAAACACCAACCATGTGATCGCGAGGTCCACAGAGAAGATCAGGGCGGAGACAACGAGAAAGGCACTCTCTAAGCAGCTATCGACCGCGATGCACGCACCAGACGGCTCGATGAATCGTGCTGCCGTCATGGCCACCGAGCTCGAAGTGCTACAGTCAATTCGAGTTTGCGACGAGAGTGTGTCTGAGATCGAGTGGGTAGGTACAACGAACAACAACTTGCGCCAGATCGACATCTACGACGAAGCTGGCAATACGTTCAAGGTCATGTCCACCTGCCTGCTCGAGGGTGGGCACTCTTGTGTGACGAAAATTCTTTTGCGCAACATCACCTTGAAATCGCGTCATGCGTCCTGGACGTCTTCATTTTTCAGGTGCTCGGTCGCTGAAATGATTCCGCCCGCTCACGCGTTTGTGGCGTTTGCTCCTCACTACGTACTCGTTGTTTGACGACTCGCCTGTGCATACAGCACAACCTCAAATTTGTGTCTCGTTGGGCCAGAGTGAAGGCTTTTTACGCCTGCCATTTTCTCACTCTCTGCCAACGAGTGTTCTGGGCACTTTCCCAGCTTGAAATCTCGCTCCTGACGGCTGTTCTAGTTGTGATGGTGGCCTTCAATGCGGCTCGAATTGCAACACATGGTGGCGACTGGTTGAAGTGCCAGCTGGCTGCAACTATCCTGTACAACACTCCCATCGCTCGCAGCCAATGCACAGAGGCGGTGCTGTAGAGACGCAGCTTCGCCGTCATATGCAAGGCGATCCTAGCTGTCGAACAAGCCGTCGAGAAGCACAAGTGTCGCCAAGCTGGCATAATCGTCCTCTTCGGGTTTCGCGCATCGCTGATTGCGACTCCGCACACAACGCCATCGAGCGAGCTTTACTCAGTGTACTTCGACGCCATCCAGTATGTTCGAAGCCTAAAAAGCGGCGTTCCATCTAGTGTACAGAATGTTATCGGAACTGTGCGGCATGCGATTCGATCCAAAACGAGCAGCACATTGCGAAAGCGGTGGGAGGCACTGAAGCGAACAATGTCTTGGTCGAAACAGCCGCAACAACACGAGCGCACTCCTCACTCTCCACCCCTTCCAACACAAAAGACTTCCGCCATACCACCAGATCACCCAGACGCTTCTCATAACTTTTCACCTGACATGTCACGACTGACACGTCGATAACGAGTACTGAAGTGACACTGCCCAGCACGAGTACAGAGCACACAAGTGCAGAGTTACCTGCGAGAGCCGCTCCGAGAACCGACATCACAGTTGTGACCGACGCTGACTTAGCAGTGCGATATAAGAATTGGTAGGTCGCAGACGCGGCAAGTGGCAGCTACTCCATCGTCGCTTTAATGAGATGTACCCGTCGCTCGCAACTACAGAGAAAGCATTGCGCTGCCGTCAACGTGATCGGCCATGAGCTACAGTCGCGAGTGTAGAACAACAGCAACGCATAGAGCTCATTGATGACCAGGGCGAAGCGTCCCAGAAGATATCCGTCGAGAAAAATCGTATCGATTGGTCCAGCGACAAACACCAAAATTCAAAAGACGCCCTCCTTGATATCTTCATACTCTGTCTCGACTGCCCGAGCGCGTAAGCGCAAAGAACAGTGTCGTGCTTGCATATCGGTTAGGTAGAAACTGACATGAGGTTGCCAGCAGAGTGCTCGTCGCGCCATCTTGCAGGATGGCTCAGAGAGCAAGAGACATGGCGGAGAGCGTGCCGCCCACTTGAAGATGACCATGAGCGATATGGCGAAGCTCTAAGAGTACCAGGACGACGACAGATGCCGCTTCAAACTCGCTCAGATGCGCGACAAGCTCCAGGACAAAATGTGCGTCGAGGTCACCAAGTCGTCTATGAACAGATCGTTGTAGAGGATGCTGAACCGAGCCAAGGGCTGCGCATTGAGAAGATGGACTCAAGCATCGACATGTCGAGGAGAGGGAAGTTCGCGAAGTCGCTGGACATGTCGGATCGACTAGGTTGGACGAGAACTGCAGCTATATGGCAGAGGATAACAAAGCGGTCATTTCTCTGCGTTTACTTCAGCGAGAAGTGCGACACTGCCAACGCGCTTGCTTTGCTACAGAAAGAGGCGAAGACATACAGTTTGGAAAGTAGGCTTTACAGGCGGAGTGCATTCAATTTCATACACAATTCCTCATCTCATTCGCATATCTATTCTGTTGCCAAGGTGTGCAAAAATGCGCCGACTCCAGACTGATGCGCCAGCTCATTCAATCCCTTTCATATTCGGATGGACTCGAATGTGAACTCGACGAGGTGCATGCGCTTTTTGACATGCTGTAGCCTGTTCACGGACGACTCGTCACTATCGTTCTCGAGTGCATGGATTGGAGTTCGGTTACTAGGACTATGGTCGAAAAAGGTAGTTGAGCGTCGTTTCTGCTTGATCTCGCGCGTCTGTACGGCAAGATACCTTTCGAGCAAATGTGTGCGCCGAGTCTTCTCGAAGAGCTGCTCCTCGAGAATTTGAATGCGCTGCTTCTGCTCCGCGTCATTGCTGCTTCTACTTCGCGAGCTGCATATCAAGAGCCAGGAGGGCGTGCTGCGCTAAAGCGGCATAGTGGCGCTTGTGGTTGACGCTCTGAAAGACGTACTTTGCCCGAAAGTGTTACTCTATCGAGCATACCTTTGCACTAGCGCGTGATGCTCCTCAGTCATACTGAATCGGTCCATCTGCTGAATCAACGTCAAGATCTCGTCCCGAGTGGCGTTCAAGCTGCTAGCGCTGCGAAGTGATTCGTGCCATGCAAACGTACCGATTGAATCGTGCGTATAGCTCACACGATCAAGTTCCACCTGAGTCGCTCGAAGTAAATACGACGTTAAACAAGATGACGCTGCGTTCATCACACTAAAACTAAATGGGAGGTACTTGCTGCTGCTGCTTGCTGGTGACGGAGGCTGCGAAAGTGCGAATGGTGGGCTCTCGAGGTCAAGAGCTTGAGCTTGAGCGCAAAGGCATGTTTTCTTGCACTCTGATTGGTTGTCGCAAGTGGAAATTTGCCCATTATCTTCAAATTTTATGAAACCTGGGTGGTCCACACATCAGCATTTGTACCACATCGACTACACCATTTCATAACGCGGTGACCGAAATACAACACTCTTGACTGACAATCGCAAAGGGCTTCTTCGCCAACACCACACGACAACGAGAATGAGTGGCATCGCGACGGAGGAGACGCTGCGGCTGCAGTTTGGCTCGGCGGCGAACACGATCGGCACGCAGTGGCTCGCTCTCCAGCAAGATGACGTGCGCTCCAGGCTTGCGTGCCGACACATTGCTTGCATCCACTGCATTGTGCTCACGCGCGGATGTCGTTCCGCCCCTGTCGACAGGCAAAGCTCACGCGTGGAGATGGCAAGCCGCGCATCATTGCGTTTGAAGCAAAAGGTGCGGCTCTCTCTTGCATCACATCGATCGACTGCCCTCTGTTTTGTCGTTCTCTCGCTCATACATGCATGGTCGAATGCGTTCGTGCGTCATATGCAGACCGAGTTCGCAAGCGCCGCGTGGCGCCAACGACTGCGACGCGATCGCGCACTGCAGCAGAGATCCATGAGCAAGCGGCATGGTGCGTTGATGCAATGGCAAGTACGTACCACGGGCGAGGTGCTCTTACTAACGCCACCTCGTGTGTATCTCAATGATGCGCAGGACTGGGAACGTACAAGTGTACGACCAGTCGCACGCCGAGCCAGCAGCAAGTGACGCCGACGACACGGGACTCTGGAGCTGGACGCGCTGCGACGAGAGCAACTTGTTTGAAGTCAGCGAGTTCCGCGCGCACATGCCGCTGCACAACTTCTACGAAGGCTACAGCACTGCGAAGGACGGAGGCGTTGCTCCGTCGACGCTCGACGCAGCTGAAGAGCGACTGCGCACCGTGCTCGAACAGTGCGACCGCTTGCGCTGCATCGAGACGCTCGTCGACATGGACTCGTCCTGGGGCGGCTTTGCGCACGAGCTGCTCACGTACGTCGCAGACGAGTGTCCGCGCGCAGTCGTCGTGACGTTTGGGACCGACTGGGCGTACCCGCTCGCTGACCAGAGCGCCGCGAGCGTGTTTGCGCTCACGCCGGACAGCCGCGACCGAGCGAAGGCGGACGCGCGGCGACAGCTCAACATTGGCTCGTCGCTCAGTGTGCTCGCAGACGTCTCGACATTGCTTGTGCCGCTTGCGATGGCGAGCAGTTCGTTGCCATCGTCGCGGTTTGCGCACTTGTACGCCGACCGCGCGCGCTGCAGCGACGTGAGTACGCTCGCTGCAACGGCAATTGAGCTCGCGCTCTCTGCGTACCGCGCGCAGTCTGCGTACGACATCACGGACGGCGTCGTGCCGAGCCGCAAAGTCCTCGCGCTCGCTGGAGCGTTTCCATTCAATAGCAACCCTGAGTTGCTATTGACGAGCATCCAGCATGCAAGCGAGCGGCCAACTGCGCAGGACGTGCATGGGAGCGACCAGCTCATGGACCAGTACTCGCTCTTGCCAGACGTGCCGGTGCGATCCACCGCTGTGCGATACGAAGACGACGACAGCGATAGTGACGACGAGCGTGCAAACAGCAGCCACACCAAGGTGTTTGCTCGCCGCGTGCACCTGCGCGGGAGCTTTGCAGCGACGCTCGCCTCGCCAACATTGCTTGCAGATGCAATCGACCGTGTGCGCAGCGCGCAGTGCGTCGTGCAGTGGACGCCAACTGCGCTCGAGCTGCCAGTGAACTACCGTCTGCAGCGCGATACGCTTGCAGCCTCGGCTGTCGATGCCGTGGCGCAGCTCTCGGCATCGAGCGATGTCGGACGGTATCTCCACGACGTGAAGCAACGCGTGCAATACGTCGACAAACGCGTGCTGTTTGAGTTCACGCGCGCAGGGATGAATCCGGATGCACTGGAAGACCTCGATGAGACGCTCGGTGCGCTCCGCGATGCGTACTTGCAGTGAAGTAGCACGCAGTCGCTTGGGCGAGCGCAAAGGATGCTCGTGACGTTGGGCTGTTGAATGCGGATGTACGCAGCGCAGCGTTCGCTTCGACACGCATTGACCAATGTGTCCATGGCCTCGCGAAGTTGTCGAAAGATTGTTAGCGACTTTGAAGAGTTGCTAACAATAATGTGTATGCCACACCACAACTCTATGTGTGTCACACTAACAATTGTTGCCACACCAAATTGCTCGCCTCTCATTTCTGTGGATCGCAACGACGAGCAAGCGAGCGCGATGGTGTCGATCCGCAATGCGACCGTACGTCGCGCGCCTGTGAGGCGCTGTCTGCTGCTTTCTGCTGTCTACAAGTGTGCGCTCATGTGTCTTCTCACGCGCTGCGCTGCCATGCTCGTTTGGTACAACTGCGTGTGCGTGACGACAGGTCGAGGACCTCGTCCAGATGCAGAACACGAACCTCTGGTGTCTGCCAGAGAACTACCAGATGAAGTACTACTTCTACCACATCACATCGTGGCCGCAGCTGCTGCACGTGGCAGAGGACCACAACGGCAAGATCGTCGGCTACGTGCTCGCCAAGATGTGCGTCCCTCTTGTTCGGTCGCTCGCGCGTGTGCAGTCGAGAGCTACTGCTACTATTACTGCTGCGTTGCTTGTCAGACTGACGTGACGCGACACCATCGCGTGTCGACAGGGAGGAAGACGCGTCCGTGCCGCACGGCCACATCACGTCGCTTGCAGTGCTCCGCACGCACCGCAAGTGCGGCATTGCGACGAAGCTCATGAAGGCTGCGCGTACGTCCTCGAGCTTGCGTGCAACTGGCAGACGCGCGAGACTGCGCCAGACGCACGAGAGACTCACGATGACGGTGCCATGTTGTCTGTGCACCAGAGCGTGCGATGGTTGAGAGCTTCCGCGCCGAGTACGTCTCGCTCCACGTGCGCGAAGGCAACACGGCAGCGATCCACTTGTACCGCAAGACGCTCGAGTACCAGTGCGTCTCTTTCATGCCTTTTCCCTCGCTCGAGTGCCAGTCCGAGACGAGTACTGACGGTCTGTGGCTGCATCGTGTAGAGTGTACGACATTGAGAAGGGCTACTACGCGGACGGCGAAGACGCGTACGACATGCGTCTGCCGTTCACGGACAAGTGCAACCAGGCGTTTGCGTCGCAAGTCGGCAAGTTCAAGAAGGTGCTCGCGGAGAAGGACGCAGCAGACGCCGCCGCCGCCGCTGCTGCGTCCAGTTAGACTCTCAAGCACGCAGTGTCGCTCCAGGTCGATAGGGATCGTGACAATGACGCCCTCGGTTCTTCCGTGACTCACATGTCCATCGACTACAGTAGACACGAGCGACAGTGCACATGCGCAGCAGCAGTATCTGCACGCAAAACACGACGGATGCACCACTGTTGAGCAGTGTCACCACACATACACAGAGGCTACTAGCACCCTCGCTTCGCTGCCATCTTGGCGCGCAGGCGCTCTTTCTGCGCCAGCAGCAGCTGCTTCTTTGCATCCTGCACACGTGGACGTACGCATCACAAGCGAGTCAGTGGAGCTCGATGGACGTGGACTCGCACACTCGGTCTGTACCTACCAGGGACGAGAGTGGCGCCGTCGAATTGGTCGCTTGCAGAGCTGGCGTCGCAGTCAGAGTCTGCTGTACCTCTTGGTCAGAACGAGGCAGTCGCGATGGCTCGAGACGCCCCAGCAGTGGAGGCTGTGGCTGCGCATCAAACGGTGGCGCTGAGGTGTCACTTGCTGCTGCGGGGGCTGCTAGCGGTGCTGTTGCTGGCGGTTGTGCAGGTCCTGCCGCAACTGCGCGAGTGCCTTTGCGTCTGCGCTGGTACACGCTCGTTGGACGCATAGACAGCGCTGACGACGACGACGACGTGGACAGCGGCATCGTCTGCTGGAACTCGTGCTTGGTCTTGGACCGCGGTCCGTCTTGCCACACGCCGCCAAAGTTGGGCAGCCAGCTCGTATCCGCTGCTTCGCACAGCTTGTCTTGCTCTCTGTGCGGATGATGTTGTTGGACTGACGACGGCGCCGATGGGTCAGTGCGTGCTCGACTGCTGGCGAGTGTCCGCAGAGTCTGAGGAGCGCCGCTGCGTTCGCTAACAACAGCCGCAGTCGCAGATGTCGTCGTGGTGTCCACCGACGGTCGTTCGTTGCACCGCATGTACTCGTCGTCACTCTGGACGAGCCACGGCGGCACTGCTGCAGTGTGGACGTTGCCAACGTGGTCGCTCCACGCCACGCGCGCAATGCGATCGAGTCCTGCGCCAAACGCCAGCTCAGTCACTCGGTGGGCAAAGGATGCACCGGGTGCGGCGTCGCTGTCGTCGCGACTGCGTGCGTCTAAAGCGCTCGGTGTGCTGCGCGCGTCTTCGTCTTTGACGAGCAGGTCGATTGGCCACGCGATCCAGTCGTGCTTTCTACAGTAGAGCACACCGCGTTCCAGCAGCAGTGGCGCACCCAGTCAGTCAGTTCATCTGTCGATCAGCCTGGCTACAGATCCTACTGTCCATGCACTACCAGTGAACGAGTGACGCACTTGAGCTTCACGATGCCGCCGCCCCAGACGCGTTGGCCGTCGGGCGTCTGACCAAGCGGATGCTGTTGAACGCCGTCATGCGACGTGACAACCTGCTCATGTCCACACATTCACATCCAGAGACACTGGCGATGAGTAGACGGACGAGTGCGCCAAGCGCGACGCGTTCGTTGCGCACGACTACGAACCGGTAGCGAGCGCGTGCGGTCGCTCAGCGCATTAGGCGCCATCATCGAGACGACTGGCGCACTGTGTGTGGCGTTCGGCAGAGTCGCAAGTGGCGCAGCAGGCGACGGCTGACGCGCTGTCGCAACGACCTATCGCCATGTACGCGTGCACCGTGGGTCAGTGCACTCGAGTAGGTAGGAGAAGACACAGCAGGGCACAGCAGCGAGTAGCACAAGCGGTAGACGCAGTACCTCGAGTCGCGCTGCTGCAGACTCGAGGAACGCACTCGTGTGCGCACTCGCAGAGGCTTCGGCCACTGGCGCTGGCTCAGCAGACGCAGTGAGCTGCTGCGTCTCGCTCACTTGCTGCTGGAGAATCGAAAACGCACGCACGAGCTGCTCGAGTGTGGCGCGCCAGATCAACACGCACACTCATGAGTCACTGAGCTACTGAGGCAGTTGGACATACGTGACTAACAGTAGGCAATGTACACGCGTACCTTGCGGTGCTGCGCCGGCGACAGCTGTAGCTTTGCGCGTGCGCTGCGGTCGACGTCGCAACGGTGCAGCCGACAGAACGCATCGAGGGTCTTGCGATGTGCATCGCTTGCAAAGTGGTCAATGCACGAGCGCCAGTCGAGAGTGCTTGTGCACCACAGCAGCAGCATGGGTGAGCTCCACGACGTGCAGACACACGATCGCACGTGACGAGAGGTAGCGATGCATGTGCATACACAAAGAAGCGCATACGTACTTGTAGAGCTCACAAAAGCTGCAGCTCCACTTGCTCGCTGCAAGCGTCGCGAGTGTCTGCGTCGGCGAGCCAGCTGTGTCGTTGCTCGTGGTATCTGGGAGTGCAAGAGTTGCGGCCAGCGCGTCACTGCGCTCGTCGAGAAACTCGCGAGCACGCTGCTGGTGGCTCCGCGCAAACGCGTGTTTGCTCCACTTGGTGTCGCTCGAGCGGCGACACACGCAGCACCACGGACGCTCAGACACTGCTGCAGCACTTGCGCCATTGGCATAGCTACTGTCATCCATTGCAAATTTGAAGCTGCAATATGATTGACATAGTGATGTAATTGAGGTATAAGCACAAATCAAGAGATAATGTGATTCAACACCTGATCGTTGCACCGACCGCCACGACTCGCCACACGCTCGCAGACATCGACCGCAGCGTCGCCAATGCCGCTGTCATGACTCACCTCGTGCATCACGCACACCGCGACGTCCTTGACCTCGAGCCCCACACAACGGGCTTTGACCATTGTCAAGCACCAC
>JAASFT010000514.1:0-18096 GCA_023333885.1 Globisporangium parvum
GAAACACACACTCGCACTCGCACAATCACGATCGGCAGACTCGCATGGAGACGACGACAGCAGCAGCAGCAGCGATGGACGAGCGCGAGGAGGACGAGGAGCGCAACGGCACCAGCACCACCACTGCAGCAGCAGCGGTAGGAGTGACTGAGTCTTCTCAACATATTCACATAAATAATGTTGAATATGTCAACATTTTGAACACTCAGTATTGGTCATTACTGGAGTGTTAAAGAATCGATAGAAAAGTATTTAAATGATATCACAACAGCCAGACTTGTTGTCCAATGAAATCGACTTCAAACGGTATCTTGGACGAGATGAGTTCGGGCGATAAACAATGCGACTCTTCTTGTGTTGAGTACACTCCACGGTCTCTCAACCAAAACTAGTCCGAAAGCAGCACAAAAATATATCTAGCTTTGGTGGAGGCACAACACTCTTCTCCTCCGCTCGCGCGCACACAAGCGGTGAGAAGAGAGCTAGCAGCAGTGTGAGCGAACATTTCTTGATCGATGAATGCCTTGCTCCATCCACCCTATCAAAATCCATGACGTTGCTCCTGTCTTCTGTCGCTTGCGTCTGTTATCAGTAGCGCCGAGCTCGCGCTGGGCAAACTGTTAGAGGTGGGTACTCGAAGACCAAGACAGTCGTCGAAATCGCTACTGTACGGCGTGTATCTCTTCGCGCGTGTGAGCGACTGCCTATTGGGATAGAGTCGAGATCGTCGCTCCAGTATCAATACACCAGACTCGAAAACGTCAAATCGCGCAACGATCGAAGGTCATGCAACCAGGAAGGTGTACTATCTGCGAAGAGCCGCGCAACCGAGCGGTAAGCGGAACGTGACTGTGATGTACGCAGCGACATGTGCTGAGTAGAAGACTACAGGAGTTGCTTCACGTGCATGCTTTGCTGCTCGCACAGCTCTGCGGGAGCTGTACCGAACTCACGCTGCAGTTCCACCTCAGCATATGCTGCTACTGGGGCTTGCTGCTTCAGCGCCACAATCTGTGTCTGGAGATCGGCTCGCCGATCGACGTTTGGGCCAGAGCACCACCATCTGAGGCAAATTCGCTCTGGGCGTGAGACAAATGCGAATGTGAGCTTCCAAGCATATCGCCGAGCACTGAGCAAGTACCATCGATTGCGAACCTGTAAGCAGATAAAGACTGCGGGTTGATATTCTTGCACACGATCGCAGACGAATTTCATCGCCCTTACAAATCAAAAAGCCAATGATTCTCATGTGAGGCGCCTAGGTTGACAGAATGGGCGAGGTTAGTTTTGCGCAATGTTGATCTGAACGTAATGTACCAGTCCTTTTGGTTTGTAAAGAAGCTCGTGCGAGTCGAGTCGACTTGGCGCTGCTTCAGAAGTGGACACGGCTGAGAACTCGTTGGCTAAGTCCGCAACTAGAAACGATGCAAACTTGCCGATAACGTCTACATTGATTTGTTCACGGGTAATAGTGTGAACCATGAGTAAGCCGTTCTCGTACGCAGAGAGGTAGGAATCGGACCTTTTCACCACCGCTAATTCGTGCTAGCGGGTTTCATCGGTGTCCGTCGAATCCATATGGTTCACGAGTGACTGTGTTGCCGTGTTTCTCTGTTGCTCGCCGTCCATCGCCTCCGTCGCTGCGGTTGCTCTTTCTCGATGTTGTTGCTTTGTTCTCTTCGGTCTCCATGCACTCGCATTCGTACCTAACCAAACACTTGCTGTGTATCAGCGCACCGTCCCAATCGAACGATGATCAAATGTACCGCGTTATCGGTTAGCTAACCGTGTGCTAAGTGTTTATATGTGCTATCTCCAGTCCAATAGTGTAAATACTATTGGCGTCATTTTAGGAGAAAACGAGACTGAATACCCACCTCAATGTGGACAAACGGCACGACCAGCGACAGATATTCAGCCTGACAACAGATTTACCACATGCATATTCAAAACAAGCCATAAAGAAACGAAAACACAACTCATTAGTCTCCACCACATGCGAACACATGCTCAGTTGTCATAGAAACATCACGACGAACGATATGGATGTAAAAACCTTGCCGTACTTGCTGGTCAGGAAGATTTAGCGAAGGCAGGGCGGCAGCACAAAGCGTATTGACTCAGATCATCCAAACGAATCATCAACAGGCAATATCGATGTGGAAAATCGTTGGCTATATATACGTCACCCATTACTATGAGAATATTCGAATATCATACTGTAACGGGACCAACACGATACACGTCATACACGTGCGCGCGAGGAAGCGGGGTCTTGCTGCGCGCAGAGCACAGAGGGAAGGATCAGCGAGATACGGAAGCTGTGGGGTAAAATCTGTTCTGACTGTATTTTACGGTGGCTTCCTTGGCCGTGTGAAAACTAACGAAAAATCCTGCAAGCTAAATGCATGCGCTGGCGAAATCTGATAGGCTGAAATCTCGGACTCGCCAGCCAATGAAAAACAACAAGATCGTACACGCACGAAGTCACACGCTTGTGATGATTTGCCTACATATGCATATATCCAATCATGCAATTGTCACCAAGGCCAATTTCACCAGATTTTCTCGGCGTCCTCTTTGACTCGCCGTTAGATGCACACAGGTACACAAGCGTACCGCTTTGCCTTTTCTCCTTGCACCTCATTCGTCGCAATGACCACAACCAATGCGCACTCTCGTGCGATGTATCGCCCACCCATAACGCACTTCACATACCGGTCTAAGCGCCATCACATGCAATCGATCTGTCATCAGCAACGCGAAGGTCATGCCTGATAGTGTGTCAGGATTGCGCGCAATGCTGGCTCACACACGAATGATCGCCAACATATGCACATACCTCCACTTAGCCACTGTTTGTTTTGCTTGTGCGCAGTTTTGCTTGTGCGCGCGCTGTACCTCGGACAGCAGTAGCACTTCACGCAGCCGTAGCGTCCCACGCTTCAATAGAGTCTCCGCTGTGTTATGGCGTACGCCACGGAATAGCTCGAAGCGCGGCTGCGTTTTTCTTTGTTGTGCCGTCAGACTCGAGCAACACGTCGCTTCTCGCATTTGAGTCTGCTGCGCTTCGTCGCATTGCATCAAACCCTGTTTGTTAGATCGCATACGCTGCTGCAATTCGGTAGTCACACGTTGGCAGGGCTCCGGCGATCGGCCTCGGCCTCGGCTCTCGTTCCGTCCTGTGTCGTCTGCAGCAGCGCTGTCCAAGCGATGATCGAAAATTGATAGTGAGGAGGGCGAGCTGAGTCTCGCATTTACACGCTTGTGTCTCATGCTCAAGCGCGCTGTTCGAGTCGCAGAGTGTGCTGCATCGATGTGATTTTGTCAGCTCCCCCTCACGTGGCCGCCCGCTCTAAGTATCAGCAAGCGTAGTGGGCATTGACCGCGATTCTGCGTTTCTGCGAGAGTCAGAGCAGCGACAACTCTATAGTCAGCCTCGCTTTCTCCTCGTTGGCGATTAGCTGGTCCAGGTGCACGACCTACGCAACAGTGCTGCTGAAGGGGACATAGTTTGAAAAATATCGAAGATCGACTGATGTAGCTGGCCTCAAAATCAAACTTGATCGCGAAGAGTGTGATGTTTTGAAGAGGTGCCACGTAGACGAAGGGACGCACACACGAAATGAGACTTTGATAGAATAGAGAATGGTTAGTTAGATGGTGTTTTTCGTATGCGTCATAAACGCATATATAGCTCTCTAATTAACATTTTGATGTTTGCTCAAACTGACTGGTTACTTTGAATTTGAGGTGTTGATTTGTCGATAATGGAATGTGTTTTGTAGTTACGTCCTCACTGCATAGTATTTGTCTACAAGACTCTCGATATCCATATTGGCAACGATAATGGCATCGAAACGCTGCGACGGTTGCACATGCAGACACTTGAAGGTGTCGTCAAGTATCAATGACTTATCTGTTGTATATGAAGCGAAGTAGGTCGAGCGCTATGAGTGTGGTGAACGTCTCCGTCACTTGATATTAACACGTCTCATGAATGGATCATTTTGGTGGAAGAGCGACGTGCTGTTTCTGTCCAACATCACAATACAACTAATACAGCAAACCGAGCAGTGCGATCCGCTCGTCAATCACGCATCACAGTACGATGTTGACAAGTGGTACACGAATGTCAGCGCACACGCTCTATCGATGTCGCTCAAATTCGAGTGGTCAGTTGCGAGTGTCATGGTGTAGAACAATGCAGCTACAACAGCAAAATTAGCTCAGTTTCACAGTCCCTTAACTGTCACCTGATCACTCGCAGTCGACCCATATATCTACCAACCGATTTCGTGAAACGTAACGTGTGTACGCCACATTCAACCAAACTGCACATGACGTTTGAGATGTAGTAGTAGAGAACACCATTTGCAGCTCAAGTGTTGCGTTTTCCAAATGAATGTTGGCATTTCGAGTCGAGTGTTGGAATCTGTCCAAATCGATTTTTCTGCACGAATCGGATACCACGATTATATGTTTCAATATGCTTATGTGTTGAGCGTGCGCCATTGATGTGTCCGCCGTCAAGGCGATCACTCGTTATTTGGTCAGCAAGCGTCAAGACACGTACGATGACCGCCTCCGTCCCTCACTCAGCCCAACCCAGCACAGTTCCTCCCCAGCACACCACCAGCCCGTCTCCTCGCAATTACACCACCTACAGCACCGAGACTCGTCATCTCGCCGTCGACACTTCGCGTGCTGATGACGACTGGAAGTCACTCGTGGCGGCTCTCTAGGTCCCCGTGGAGGTGGCATGGCAGTGGGGCAAGCGCTATGCGGACGGACATCAGTCTGCGGAGCGAGAGCGTGGCGTCTCGACACCGAAGATCCTCCCCGCGCAAGTCGCGTTCATTTGTAGCGAGAACGACAGCAACAAGATGACGCTGAGCGATCTTCGCGATGCCCCCTTCCGATCATTCTCTCTCCGTGTGTCTCTTTCTATCGTCGGCAACGCGCTCGACGGAGCGTGCTACACGCTCACGAAGCAGCACGTACAGCCGCAATACGAACACCGCCGAGAACAAACGAAAGCGCGAAGAGTTCCTCGCCCGACTACTTGAGCTCAAGGCGCATGGGAAGACCTTCTACTGCCTAGACGAGACGAACTTCAACCTGTGGGTGTCGCGCACCAAAGGGAGAAGCTTGCACGGCACGCCGTGCGTCGAGCAACAAGTTGGGGCAAAACATGTTTGTGACCGCATGTATCACCGGTTGTGGTCTCGTCTACTACGAGAACCGTTTTGGCGCGAACAGAGCTCCAAACGTGAAGCAGTCCTTCGCTCGCCTGCTTCGTTTCGTGCGAGACGATCGACAGGAGCATCTGACCAATGCGGACATTGTGCTTGACAAAGCACCCTGCCACTCTGGCATCGAGACTGTCGTCGCGAGTGACCCCAGATTGATGCGTCACGGGCCGTCCGATTCTAAAACCGATCGAAAGCGTGTTCTCCGCGTCTGACCAATGCGGTCTTTGTCCTTGACAATGCACCCTGCCACTCTACCATCGAGACTGTCGTCGCAAGTGACCCCAGCTTTGCAGGCGCGACAGTGCTGCGTCTCGGGCCGTACAGTCCAATGCTAACCCCGATCGAAAGAGTGTTCTCCGCGTTCAAGGCGCGCGTCAAATCTCACTTTGCTCGTGAGGTCGCAGCAATCTGCACTACTACCCCGGGCACGACGATGGCAGATCAACGTAGTGCTATTCTGCAACAAGAGTCTGATCGCTTGGCGAGGCTGCAACGAAGGCAATGTGCCAAGCGTTCGACGCGCACACACTGCACTTCTATCGCAGTGTGTTTTTGCGCGAAGACATGGAGGTCGGAAAATAGGGTGAGCCCCACAAGAATAAAGTCTTGTAGCCAAGTTCGAATATGATGTCCAACACTTGACTCGAATGCCACCATTTCATTTGGAAACGCAACACTTGATCTGCAATTGGTGTATATCAACTCTTACGGTGTCAAGCGTGCGCGACGACGTTGGGTGTCGCTCCGCGAGCCCCATTTCCTCGTCTCGGACATCCTCGACTCGCTTAGTTCGACTTCACTGTTCGTCTCTCTCTCTTTCGTTCTCTTGCTCACTCTCTTGTCCGAACTGCTCGTTGCGACGAATGTGCACAGTCAAGCAAACAAGTGAACGCGCGTAACCAGCTCGTCATGCACACTTCCACATACACATACGTCACGCCTTCGTCACACAAGAACATCATGGACGAGTTATCCATCGCCCTCTAGGTGTTTGGTGGTGCGAGATCGTTGATGCTCTTCGTCGTCAATCTCGGCGTATCGGAAGTAAGGAGATATGTGATTGATATGCAATTATCTTAGTTTTGATAAGCGCATACACATACTAATACCTTGCTTTCCGCTCCGACGCTGCTGCAGTGCTGTTTGCGCACACCCACTACACATTCACAATTTAAGCTAGATTATAGTGTGATTGGCCAATTTACACTAACAAATAGTCTGGTTGGTGTGAATTGCAGGAAAAGCATGACTATAATTGTAAATAATCGTATCGAGAAGGTCAGCGAGCGGATTGTGAAGAATGAACCGGCTTGTTTCTCAATTTTTGACACGGTGGACCACGACGGTAAGTTGACGACGTGACGACGGTGACGCCTGCAAGGAGGCGAGAAGAGCAAGAAGGCGGAGCGAGCAAGCGAGCGAGCGCGGCGCTGTCTGACGACTGCCTCTGTATCTGCGTGTGCGCGCGTGTGTGTGTGACCTGTGGGCGAGCGAGTGAGCTGTGTGAAAGCGCCTACCCCACATCCATCCCCTGTCTGTCTGTTCGTTCCCGCCGCTGCAAGACGCGCCGCCGAGAGCTAGAGCTGGAGCCCCAGCTGGTGCGCTTTCACCATCGACGAGCGCCAGCAGACAACAGACAACAACAGACAACAACAGTAGGCGTCGCGACGACCGCACGACGTCGCCTGCTCGCCTGTTTGGTTGCTAGGAGAACTCAGCTCGTGCGCTCGTACGCTGCGAGCAAGTGACGGACGGACGGACGACCCCGTCATTCCATCATTCGCGGCGTCCGCACGACAAGCGGCAGTCGCTCGACCCACCCGAGAGAGTCCACCACGTTGGCGCCTCAAGTCCAGCGCCGCCCGCCGCCGACCACGTCCGCCAGCAGCGCGGGCTTCCTGCGCGCGCTCCCAGTCGCCGCAGGCATTAGCAGCAGCAGCATCGGTAGTAGCACGAGCAAGAAGCGCAAGCGCGAGGCGTCGTCTCCGTCAGTCGCCACGGTGTCGCCGACGTCCCCGCCTGCGACGCTGCACATCGGCGTCGACATGCCGCTGCGCGAGCCGCCTTTGCCGCTCACGCTGTCGTTCGCGACTGCGTCTGCAGCGTCGCCCGCAATCAAAGACGCCGCTGCCGCCGGCACAACGATCCTCGACCAGTGTCTCCAGCTCCCAAAGCTCAACCTCGGGTCGTGCAGTGCGCGCAGCAGCGCGTCGCGGCCCAAGTTCCTCGCATTCGTTGAGCCCCTGCAGCCTCCGTTCACAGCGCGACCGCCGTGGTGCCTCGCGCTCGAGACGTACGACAAGCCGCGCGCAGTCGTGCTCCTCGATGTCTACAAAGACCACGAGTTCCTCACAACGGTACGTACGGTTCTCCGTGTGCCTGGACGTGCTACCTCGATGCACGTCGCTCACTTGCACCTGCACGCTCGCTCGCTTGCGCTTGATAGCACACCGTGTATCACAAGAGCGCGTACTTGATCGGCCGGAACGCTGCGATCTGCGACATCGTGCTGAGCCACTGCTCGATCTCGAGGTGCGTCTCGTGCTACTGCTCGCTTTGCTTTGTGTGTCAGTGTTGCGACTCGTACTGACCCAATGGGTTGTGACGGGTGCCGTTTGGATCTCGTAGACTCCACGCAGCACTGTTTCATCACGAAGACGGCGTGAGCGTGTACTTGGTCGACCTCAACTCGGCCCATGGCACGTTTGTCGACGGCTTGCGGCTCACGCCACTGCAGCCGACGCTGTTGATCCACGGCGCCCAGCTCAAGTACGTCGCGACTTGCACTCGTCTACGCCTCGTTGGTATGACTTGACTGGCTCAGCTCGAAGTGCGTACACGAGACTCACGCACGCACACGTGTGCCTGTATGGACTTGTAGGTTTGGCGCGTCGTCGCGGTCGTACACGTTCAAGACGTTTGACTCGCGCGAGCAGATCGCTGCGATCGTGCGCGCGCAAGTCGGTCTAGACGACGACGAGCTCACGCTGAACCACAACACGCTGCTGAACCGCGCGCTGTCGTACCGCTTGGAGCTGTCGCCGAGTCGCGAGAGCAATAGCAGCAGCAGCTCGGACGATCCGATGGCGCCGGCGCCACTTCAGCCGCTCGAGCACGTCCCGCACGAGCGCCGCAGTAGCACAGACGACCTCACGCTCTCGCTCGCAGCGTTCCAGCACGACGAGCCAGCGCGCAAGCGCTCGCGCGGTCAGTCAGGCAACTCGCAGGGCTCGTCAGACCACTCAATGGGTCGCGGCAGCGACGTCGGCGCGAACCAGCTCATGCTCGCAGTCTTTGACGACGACGACGACGATCTGGACGGCGACACAGCGCACGGTGTCCCCAAGCGCGTGCACTTTACGCCGCATGCGCCAGTCGAGATCCCGCCGCTGCCACTGAGTCCACTGTCGCCTGTGATTGGCACTGGAACGCCGCCACATGGCGCAGCAAGCGGTGCCGACACGACGCGCGTGCCGCAGAGCTCCGAGAGTCTCGCGCTCCGGCTCGGCGGACTCACGGCGCTGACAATACCGACGCAGCCGCAGGACGCCTGCAGCTGAAGCAAGCGACTGTGTGCGTGTGGTATGAGAGAGAGAACAAACACGCGTGGCAGCAGTCGCGTGTCAGGAAAAGCAGACAGGAGCAGTCGAGAGCGCGCATAGCGCATCGTGTGTCGAAGCTAGCGTGCGCGTCTTGCAGCAGCAGCCGGCAGTGGCCAGACGCCACGCAAGCAGGATGGCGCGGTTGAGAATAACTTAAAGTGAGCAATAGCAGCAGCAGCGATGGTGGTGATCATGACGATGGTCGGTGCGTACAGAGCGATAGCGTTCTGGAGCAACGCGCGCCGACTCTGGATTGCCGTCATGAAGTCAAGAAGGAGTACTGCCTCAAGCTCCTTCAGTAACCAAATTAATGGAATTGGGTATGGTGATTTCGTTACTTTAGGCCAAAAACAATTACATATCTAGGACGTTGGCCCAATGGGCCAAAAACAATCACTCTTCGCACATCACTTCGGCGATTTGAAAAGGGCATTGAGTTGCAAGTTTAAACCGATGACCGGGTTAGTAACGCAATGTCGGAATAGAACTTATCGCCGAATCAAATTGGACTAGTAAACTGTAAATGAGTGACATCATTCTAAACTCAACGGGTATTAGTTGTGGGACAAATGAATATGTAAACCTGACATGCCTTATACGGGTAACCAAACACAATTTAGTCGTTGAGGTGCGCGGCAAGAGGAAGACCGTTGAATGCGCTGTCCAAATACTTTCGAGCGAGGGAATGGAGGGTATATCAAAGCGATCATCGATCTCTGGCGAGCGAAACAGACCCTTGACCCCTCTTTCAAAGCCCCGAACCATGACGCAAGTCCGTGAAGCAGATACTGGCGGAGCGAAAGTGTCGACGATAGCTTGAGTACGTCGACCACGGCGCTTGTACAGCGCACGACACGTGCACGTTTGACGAGATGAAGCGATTGGCCGACTTCTTTATGGCACAGAGCAGAGGCAAAGTAATTCACAATCGCTTGATCGTCTTGCTTGGTCACGCCTTGATGGTACAAAGCGAAACAACTCGTTCGATTCAGCTTCCAGATCTCTTGAGCATGGAGCTCAAGAACGAGGGGCCGACACCGTGCAGCGTACTCGTGGCCATCATGAAGCAAGGAAAGACAACCAAATCGGAAGCGCCGGCTACGGCTGCTGCATGTGCTGCATGGACGTCAAGATGAGTCTGGTAAGTGTAATGGCACTGTACTTGTACTGGCGCTACCACTTCCACATGGAATGCTCCCGTGCATGGCGGGTAGTACTGAGTGGTACCAAGTCAGCCTGATCGATGGCAAAGATCCCCAGAAGCCAATGTCGAACGGAATCCAAGTCGGCAATCTCAAGAAGACAATTACAAAGTGTGGTGTCGCAGCTCAAACGTGGGCGAATGCTATTCAACGAATTTTGAGGAACGATTATGAACTTCATTTGACGATGTCCCAACTAACATCAACTGACACCGGGTTGGTAACACATATGAACATGTTTCGAAATACATTTTTTACTGGCCGATAATGATATAACGTATCTTATCAAACACAATACCCATTCAATTGGCGCGATGGAAATAAACAAGAACCATGGCCAGTCAAACGCAGAGGGCACAGTTGTCAAATGCGTTTTCCCAGCTGCAAAGCAACGCTGCATGCCGGTGCGTTTAGGAACCCCTTCGTCCGCATGCGTCTAGTGGATAAAGCATGGTCAAGGGACCTTCGCAATTTGCTCTGCGTGAAGACGACCAATCTCGACAGGCTTGACACACACAAGATCGCTTCGCCAGCCTCTGTGAGCACTTCCCTTGAACAACAGTACGCGCAGTACAAGACTCTCGCTGAGAAGGTCGACTTGCTGACAGGCAAAGTCCATACGCTGACAATGACAAGCAAGGCTGACATACTCACGAGCCTGGTCGTCGACCTCAGCGAGATGGTCGCAAAGATCGCATCGCACTTCGTCGTGCAGATTGACGATGACGACGAGGACATACCCAAACGCCCGACCAAGCGTGCTCGTCGCTTCGATGATGACGATGAAGACGAAGAAGACGAAGACGAAGAAGCCGAGGAGGTCGAGAAGGTCGAGGAAGACGCTCTGGACAAGTAACACTCTTGAACAACATGCGGCCTTAGTGGTGTTAATACCGCCAATACAAAAGGAGTTCATTCACTCATTGACACCATTTAATCATTAACCATTTCCATTTGGTACCTCACGTACGATACTTTAGTATCAGAAGTTGCGACCACACAACTCCACACGAATGTTTGCAGTTCATGTTCGAAAACTTCACTCTCGTGTTCTTGATCAAGTGGTGGTGATGATGTATTTTTCAATACAAATACCAAATCCACTGAAGCAAAACGTCACTGAGTTGAATATAGTGGTGGTTTCTGAAACACAATTCGTCTTTGAAGAGTATTTGTCGAGTCCGCTTCAACCTTGGATTTAGCACTATCATGCTTGCTATTGTACTGTGTTTCTCATGTATCACTTGACCAAAGTATTAGAGTGGCGAATCCGATCCAAGCGTCGTCAAGACTGCTCCGACGACAGCAAGCAGTGAGCGATCATCATCACCTCGAGACGCAACGATGGCGGTGCGCGAGAGCGGCAGCGGGGGTGGCAGTCGCACCGCGCTCCTCGTGCTCGGCGTCGTCTTCCACGCGCTCTACGTCCTCAGCATCTTTGATATCTACTTCAAGTCGCCCGTCGTGGCGCACATCGAGAGCGTCCAGTACGCCGCACCAGCAGGGAGCTCAGCATCGTTGTCTTCCGTGGCACCAGCATCGACGCTGCTCGCGCCGCCTGCAAAGCGCCTCGTGGTGTTTGTTGCCGACGGCTGTCGCGCTGACAAGTTCTTTGAAGTGAACGCAACGACTAGCAGCACTAGCCGTGATAGCGATAGCAACCGCGACGGTCGCGTCGCGTTCTTGCGCCGCATTGTCGAGACGCAGGGCAGCTGGGGCGTCTCCCACACGCGAGTGCCGACCGAGTCGCGGCCGGGACACGTCGCGCTCTTCGCTGGCATGTACGAAGACGTGAGCGCTGTGACGAAAGGCTGGCAGGACAACCCCGTGGACTTTGACTCGATCTTTAACCAGAGTCGCCACGCGTGGCTCTTTGGGAGTCCGGACATCGTCCCCATGTTTGCACGCACTGTGCCGCATGCGACCGAGTGGCACTACTCGCACGAAGAGGAGGACTTTGCGAAAGACGCCTCGGAGCTCGACGTGTGGGTCTTGACCCAGTTCTCTGCGCTGCTCGAGCGCGCAGCGACCGACGACGCGCTCATGAAGCAGCTCCGAGCGCCGCAGCTCGTGTTCTTCTGCCACTTCCTCGGCATCGACACGAACGGCCACGCGCATCGACCGAGCTCGCACGACTACCTCAACAACATCGCGCTCGTTGACGAGCTCGTGGAGAAGCTCTACCGTCTTCTCGAAGACTTCTACGACTACGACGGGCAGACGGCGTACGTCTTTAGCGCCGACCACGGCATGAGTAACAAAGGCGCGCACGGCGACGGCGATCCGTCAAACACGCGCACGCCGCTCGTCGCGTGGGGTGCTGGTGTCGATGGCCCGGCTCGTGTGGCGACAGCGGCGGCTTCGTCAGCAGACGCGCCGGCGTTCTCGATCGACTTGCCGACGCAGTCCCGGGCACACGTCGAGGCGCAGCTCGCGGCGCAGCAAGTGCAAGAAGACGCTGCAGCGCGCGAGTGGGGCAACCTCGTCCACTTGACGCGCAAAGACGTGATGCAAGCCGACGTTGCGCCGCTCATTAGCTCGCTCCTTGGACTGCCGTACCCGCGCAACTCGGTCGGCGTCTTGCCGTTCACGTACCTCGCCAAGGGTCCGTACCGCGCCAAGGCCGTGATGTCGAACGCGCAGCAGCTCTACCTCCACGCACTGCGCAAAGCGCACGAGAAAGAGGCGCACACGCTGCTGTTCTTCCAGCCACATCGCGCATTCCGCGACGACGTCCCAGCGCTCTTGACACAGCTCGAGCAGCACTGGCACGCACAGCGGTGCGACGACGTCGAGCGCGTGAGCCAAGCGCTGATCGCGATCTGCCTCGACACGCTCGAGTACTTTCAGCGCTACGACTGGTTCTTCCTCCTCTCGGTCATCGTGCTGGGCTACGTCGGCTGGATCGTCGTCGTCGCAGTCGCGTTCCTCCACCCGCAGCAGTTCCACATCGTGCTTCTCGTGACGCCGCGCGACGGCGTCCTCGCGCTCCTGCTCTTTGGCGTCTTCACGTTCCTCGCGCTCGAGAGCTCGCCGCTCACGTACTACCTCTACGTCGCGTTCCCAGTCGTGTTTTGGCACTTTGCCTGGCGCTATCGGCAGTTGCTGCAGAGTGACGGCTCCAAAGTTCCCGCGAGTGATGGTCAGCAATGTCGAACGTGGCGCAGCGTGCGCGCTGGTGCGTTTGTGCTCGTTGGACTCGAGCTCGTCGTGCTCGGCTTTGAGCGCCGGTTCATCTTTGGCGTGCTCTTCACGCTCGTGAGTCTCTGGCCCTGGCTCGACGACTCGCTCACGCCGGCGACGACGACGACAACAACGAACAGCGGCAGCAGCAGCAAGAACAAGCAGCCGCTCGTGCGCTGGACCGCGAGCTGTCTCTTCATCTCCGTGTTCCCGTACCTCCCGACCGAGTACGGCGAGCACACGCTCTTGGTCGTCGCTGGCGGCGTGCTCCTCCTCGTCTCGGCAGTCGTGTTCATCCGATCGCTGGACTCGAATCGCCACGCGACCGACGCAGTCACCAGCGTCACCAGCAGCTTTGTCGCGTGGGCGAGTGCGTTTGCGCCAGTCGTTGCGTCGCTCGTGACTGTGCAGTGGACGATGCGGTACCTCGAGAGCAAGAGCAAGCCGCCAGTGGTGCTCACGCTCGCGAACTGGGTGCTTGCAGTGGCGCCGATCGCTGCGCTCGTCGTGCGACTCTCGTTGCACTCGCGACGCCAGTCGCGTCGCACCGCCAGCAGCGCACGCACTAGTCTCGAGAGCAGCAGCAGCGGCAGTGACGATGCAACCAACGCGCGCAAGCTCCACGCCATGCTCCTACGCTTTGTCCACGTCGTGCTCGCGTGCAGTCCGTCGTACGTGCTCTTGAGCATCTCGTACGAAGTCTTCTTCTACGTCGCGCTCAGCTGCGTCCTCGTGAGCTGGATCGTCCTTGAAGCCCAGCACGCGAGGTTGTCGACAGTGTCCGAAACGTCGAAAACGTCGACATTGTGGCACGAAATTCGACGCGCGTTCTTTTTCCTGTTATTGATCAAGATCGCGTTCTTTGGAACGGGGAACGTCGCGAGCATGAGCAGCTTCGAGCTCTCGTCGACGTACCGCTTCGTCACGGTCTTTGCGCCGTTCCTCATGGGTGCGCTGCTCGTTGTGAAGCTCCTCATTCCGTTCCTCGTCGTCGCGTGTGCGTTCCAGATTGTGCTCGAACTGAGTCAGTCTTCAAGTGGTGGAGCGCAGCGCCACCCACCGTCGCGGTACTTCCTCCTCGTCGTTGGCATGTCGGACGTCCTGGCGCTCCACTTCCTCTTCCTCGTCAAGCACGAAGGGAGCTGGAAAGAAATCGGGAACTCGATCTCGATGTTCGGCATTGTGAACGCGCTCATCGTCTTCGTGCCGCTGCTGTTCTTGCTCGCCAAGGTCTTTGTGCGCGACCTCCTGCTCGAGCGCAGCAACGACGCCAGCGCCACCAGTGACACCCGCAAGACACAGTAGCTAGCTAGCTAGCGAGTCTGCCATTCGCATCATCAGAGGAGCGACCGAGTGGATTGAGCAGAGCGAAGGTGGTGGTGGTTCATAAGTAGTAGGAGCTAGTTCGTCGCGGCTTCTGAGCTGCGTTGGTTGTTCACGCAGTCGCGTTCGTTGCGTCCCCAGCTGCGCTCGTGTCGGTCGTAGGAGCACCTGCAGCGGCATTCGTGCCACTGATCGTCCCGACAGCAGCAGTTGGCGCGACCATCTCGCTGATGTTCACGTACACGACGATGACCGTCGTGTCGTCGATCACTTGCTCCTCTTTCATCCATCGCCGGTTCGCCTCCATGATGAGCAAGTCGACTGCGACCTTCGGGTCTTTCTGTGCCATCACGATCTCAATCACCTCTTCGTTCGACATGAACTCCCAGAGTCCGTCCGTTGCGATCACGAGACACCGGTCGCTCTCGTCGAGCATGTGCGTAAAGTACTCGGGCGTGGAGATCACACCGGCTGTGTGCGCAACGGCGTCGCCAAGCGACCGCGACATTGCGAGCCCGGGGACGTCCATGTGACCGAGCCACACGCGCGGCGGACCGTCGATGCCGTCGTCGTACTCGACTGCAAACACGCGGCCGCCGCTTGCGAGGATCCGCGCTTTCTCGTCAACGCGGTCTGGCTTGTGGTCGATCGAGACGGACTCGGTCGCGAGCACGTCGTCACCGTTCGCAGCTGTCTGGATGTACCCGCGCGTGATGCGCGAGTCGCCGACGTTGCCGACGACGAGGAGGTTCTCGCGGATCACAGACACGACAGCCGTTGTGCCACTGAACTCCGTGTCGGTCGCTGGGTCTCGGATCACGTGCTTCTCCACGACCTGGAGCGCTTCGCCGATCGCGTGCTTGATACTCTCTGCGTCGGCCGCCAAGTCGCCGAAGCTCGCGAACTTGGGGTGCTTGAACAGCTCGCTCGGGTACTTGTCACGAATGCTGTTGGACACGCCGTCGCCTGCTTCGCCGTGGCCGTCAAAGACGCAGAGCAGGAGCGAGCGCGAGTCTGGGTCGTGCTTGATGATCATCGAGTCCTGGTTCTTCTTGCGCGGGTTGTACGGCGCGTAGCCTTTCTTCGAGAGCCCTGCGTACGCCGCAACAGCGCTCGTGCCGTCTTCGACGTCCGTCGTCGACACTTGCGCCATGCCTTCGACGAGCTTGTTGTCGCTCACGACCGAGAGTCGCCGGCGCTGGAGTCCGAGCGTGTGGTCGCTGATGCCGGCTTTCGACGGCGAGATGCCCGGCGTCTTCTTCGAGATGCCTTTCGGCGACGTCACGTTCGCCGCCGTCGCCTCTTGCTGCCGGAGCTTTGCGACCGACCCGCTCTTCGCAACGTTGCTTTGACGCAGCGCCATGGTGGTGGTGTGAAACTTAGGTCGCGAGAGAGAGAGGAGCTGGAGCTGGTGCTGCTGCTGACTGGGACAACGCCGATGAGCAAATGAGCAATGTCGTCGTTGAAGGGGACTTGAAAGGACGTGGGAGTGGGCAGTTTCTATACCTATATCTATACCTCTTCTATAAATATTGCACCAATCAAGGAAGAGAGGATTCGTGATTGGCCGGAGCCGAAAAGATTGGCCAGGTCCGAACCAGAAGCGGCAATCGTCTCCAAGAAAGTGAGCGGCAAGTCTTGATTTGGGTATGCGTTGAGACGGGATTATTTGGGGTTTTGCGTCAAACGCGAAAAGTGCATCAAAGAAAATCTCACAGTAGCTTGAACCCCATACAAGAAAATCGCAATACTTGGACTCAATTCAACGGCGCAGGCTCGGAAAAGGGAAATGGTTTTGGCGCTTCAAAGTTTCCAACATTTCAGATAATAGGCTGTAAAATACAAGACCGAGACAGTGATAAATACGGACTATAAATACGGACAAGATAGGATTGAGAATGTCGCGCCAGCATTTGTCTTGCTGTTTGAATGCTGGCTGAACACCACAAACGAGAGTGAAAAACAAAAGGGCGACACCCCCTCGCGAGTACGACGATTCGATCAAAGCCAGTACTTACTATGATAAACACAGTCCTCGCAACCGTTGCAACAATGCATCAGGTCCCCCCTTTCGTCACGGCGAGAAACACTGTTTGGATATCGCCATTCAAAAACAAAGTGAAATGCTGACAGATGACGCAATCCGGACTTTGGACAGGTTTTCACATAAGTTCTTTGCTTTTTGTAGACCTTTCACTCTTTCACTCATGTTCTTTCCCTCACAAACAACCACCGACAACGATGATGATGTCCTCGACGACAACCTCGACAACGTGTCTGGCATGAACGAACGAGATCGTCGAGTCGGTGACGCACCACGTCATCGCGACGATACGTCGCACGAAAGATGTCGTTGTGGCTGCCCTCAATGGAATCCTGTACGCGCAAGAGACTGAGTGTACGTTCATGAGGTACCTCAATGCAGTCGAGCGGGCTCGAGACAGGAACCAGAAAGAGCACGGGCATCATAGTGCTCCTCGCAGCAGAGCTTGTGGCTATACTCCTGCAACAGGAGCTTCGTGCGCTCGGAATGTGCGCTGTAACGCTTCAAGACTCTCAGCACCGATTTCGACAGCAACTACTAGCGCGAGAGCAGCTCATCCACGATCTGCAGATGCGCATCGCCGTGGACTTGTTGCGGCTCATCAACGCACAAGAGCGGCGTTTGAACGACCAGTAGCAGCTCCTTGAGCAACCGAAGCACGTCATCGAGAGCACAGCGCCTTCCTCTCACATTGCGACACTCGAGTTCACAAACCTTTGAAGATCGAGTCAACTCGCCAACATCAGCTCGGCGCGGGAGATCCTCGCCATTTGCATGTACGACTGAATGAACGCCTTGGTTGTACTTCACGTCGTCGAAAAACGTCGGGTCTCGGACTTGCTTGACTACTAGACTTACGCATCTGCGCGTCAGATCTTGAACGCGACGCTATAGGCATTGGCAAACAGAGTCGTCGTGTACCTAAATACCGACCTTGGTTGCACCCACCTGAGGAGCATCGTCGGTCATCCAGCGGCTGCCCAACACGAACTCGACGCTCTTGCACAATCAAATCCCTCCGTTTGTGCTGCACATCAAGTTATAGATCATGGACAACCAAACACTCATTCGAGGTCGATTTAGTGTGTGTGCTGCCACTGAATTCTCAGAGTTGCTGCTAACAGCTAACACATTATGCAAGTTGGCTCATCGAACAGGACTGAGCGGGCCGTCGACGCCAGCCGCGAACTCGCGTTGATCGACGTTGCTGATCCTGAGCTCGCGACCTCACTTCGGTTCTACAGGATGTACGGGAGCGTTGTCATCAACAACGCGAACTTTTTTAGGAAACTCGTTGAGGGCGTTTCTCTCTTCCAAGCTCGAGGTGGAATTGATCGACATGTCACTTGTAACCGGACGTGTCCGAGTTACGCAGCACCTTTGCGAGGAAGCGTGTGTGAACACCTTCAGCAAGGATTCCAGTCGATCAGACGGAAAGCAAACAAGACACTGAGTTTGAGTGCTCAAAAGTGTAACTGTTCATTTGA
>JAASFT010000515.1:0-18086 GCA_023333885.1 Globisporangium parvum
CAGCTCGACGACATCCCCAAGCTCTCGTCTGCCTTTGGCAATACCGGAGCCACTGAAGTCGTACGGTTGTCCCTGCCGGTCGAGCAGCCAGCTCGTGTCGTGCATGGATGCGTGACGTAGCCACCTGCTATCGAAGGCGCGAGCTCACGATCCAGTACGACGACGACGGGCACATTGAGACCGGACTAGCTCTCCTTGAGTTCGATCAAGCGGTCGCCAGCAGTGTCAACGATCAAGAGCAGCAGCTTCGGAGAGACGACTGCAATCAGCAGACGCAGCAACAACGAGACGATTCGATGCGCTGGTGGAACGACAGCATGCTCCTCGTGCACACGGCGTCGTTTCTCGACCACTTTGCATGGATCCAGCGCCTCGCGCTCGTCTCCAAGCACTGGCGACAGCAGTTGATGCAGCAGCAGCACTGGCGAACAGTGCGCGTGCCACGAGCGATCGCGCTTCATCGTACTACCAGTCGAAGTGCTGCTCGGACCGAGACTGCACTCGGACCAGCAGCATATGCAGCTGCGATCACGAACCTGTTGCTGCGTACTCGTGTCTTCGCTTGTACACAGGAGGGCATGAAGGTCGAGACCCAAGACGCAGAACCAGCGTTGCTATCAACGTCGACACCCGGTATCAACGCCAGCGTGTCTATGCTGGATGACAGCACGACTGGCACACATGCAGTGTGTCAGATCGTACGAGAGCTCGTGCTGAGCGATTGTCCCGTTAGCGACGACCACGTGCTGCAGCTGGTTGGGCACTGCAGTCCGTCACTCAAGCGTCTCGCGCTCCAGCGCTGCAACCAGATCTCGTTCCTGCTGCTCTATGAGCTCACGCGCAGAGCCAAGAGCGCATCTCGTTCGCTTCTTGAGCACGTCGACGTCTCGCTCTGTCGCGGCGTCTCGCCTGCGTACGTGAGCCAGCTCCGTGCAAACGGCGTCTTTGAGCGCACAGGCATGTGCGTCTCAGGTCCAGGGTTCGCCATCGCTGAGGTGTCGTCAACGACCTGGCACTGGATTGAGCGTGCGAGCCATGCACTTGAGCTCGCGACTTGCGCAGTCAACAACCAGCACGAAGACGCATCCGGCGCTGCGGTCACGTTCGGCCGCCTCGTCGTGCGCTTTGTCCCAAAGACGACACTCCTGTCGCTCTTCGCTCCAGGCGAGCAACAGCTACAACGCAGTGAAGGCGCACGATGCGCTGCTCGCGAGCTCCCGCGTGTACGAGATGCAGTCGACGCGCTCGCACTCTCGTCGATTCCGTTCGTGCGACTCGACAGCAGCGTCTTTGGGCACCCTGCTCCCACAGCCGAGTCACTTGGCAGCGAGTACACGCTCGTGGGCGTGCCAGCGACACTAGACGACGTGCTGCTTCTTGCCAGGCAGCACGAAGACGCACACACCGTCACGCAGCTCAGCACTGCGCTTGCATCGCTTCCAGAGTCACATGTGCTTGCTCCTCCAGCGCAGAGCGGTGCCAGCGACGCAACAGAGACACTTGCTGCTTCTAACGACCCACGATCGCTCGATGCACGTGCAGAGCAAGTGTTCGCGATGCTCCGTGAGACGACGCGAGGCTTGGAAGCGCACGTCGCACACCTCGAACAGCAGGTGCAGCGCATGGCGGCAGCAAAAGACGCGGCCCAGCGCGAGTACGTCAGTGCGCAGATGGAGCTCGACCGGGTTGCGAGAGAAGCGGACCGCGCACTCTTGAGCCTCGCGACGTCGTCTGCTGTGCTTCCACCGCCCCCGCCACTCTACCACGCGCTCGCCATGTCGTCAATAGACAGCAACGCACGCTGCAACGACGGCGACGAGCTGTTACCACCGCTGCCAACAGACGAGCGACTCCAAGCACTCGGTGTGGAGCTCGAAACACACGCGTTCGCTGTCCTCGACGGCTTCCTCGGCGATGCTCTCAGTGGCCAAGTTCGCTGCGACCTCGAGCAGATGTACGCCCAGTCGCGTGTCTGTGAGCCTGACAGCCACGCAGACGCAGTGCCACCCGCGAGCTTTGCGCTTGGCGAGCTCGCAGGCGGCAACACAGGACGCAACGTGCGCTACAAGATGGCGCACGTGCGCGGCGACTACGTGCTCTGGCTCGACGAGCGCGACGCGTGCTGTCCAGTCTCAGTGCAGCAGACACTGCGCCAGCTTGATCGCCTCGTGCTCGAGCGCTTGCCGCAGTGGAACTGCGAGCTAAGAGCGAGCGCGCTGCTGCGCAAGAAGGCGATGGCGACGTGCTACCCTGGCAACGGTGCGCGATACACAAGGCACTGCGACAACCCGAACAAGAACGGACGCAAGGTGAGAACGCCTGAGCGCGGCGACGAGGGCATGCAACTGCGTTGTCAACGATCGCTCAGCTGGCTGGCTCACGCTGTCGAGACTGCATGGACGCGATGGCTCTGTGTGTGCAGTTGACTGCGATCCTGTACCTCAATCGCGACTGGATGCCGTCGCACGGTGGCGAGCTCCTCCTGCACCTTCCGTCAACGTCGCGTCTCGGATCGTCGAGACAGACCACAGTCGCGCCGCTCCTCGACCGCGTCTTGCTCTTCTTCTCGGACCGTCGCGTGCCGCACGAAGTGCTGCCGTGCGCCGAGCGCAATCGCTTTGCGCTCACGGTCTGGTACCTCGACTACGACGAGTTCATGAGCGCGCAGGTGTTTGGCGAGGTGCTCCAGGACGAGCGCAACGAGGCGAAGCGCATTGAGCACGAGATCGCAGCGTTTGCAGCCGCATCGAGTGAAGCAGGCGGACACTTGGCAAGCACGGCAGGCGAGGTCTAGGACGACGCGCTACTGTCGACGGCCGCGCAAAAAGAACACGCCGATGAGGATCGCCACTGGCAGCGCAGTGAGCACGACGATCGCGACAAGCATCGATCCAGCAAACAGCGACGAACTGGAGCTGCGCGTCGACAGTGTTGGCGATGCAGCAGGTGACTGCGGGGACGCACCGTCGATCGGCTCGATGGAGGCTTGTGGAGTGGCGTTCAGCGACGGCTGTGACGCGCCAGTGATGCTGCCGCGCATTGCTTCAGCAGGTCCTGGGACTTGAGGCAGCAGTGACGCGTTTCCGTACAGAGCAGCGTCGCGTCCTGTCTCGATCGCACCGACCCCACCACGATCGAGCAGAGCTGCAACATCACTCTCACACGCACACATGCCTGAAGCCTCGCGTTGGTGCTTTGCTCGTAGCAGCAGGAGCTGCAGGTGGGTCGCAGAGTGTTGCGCCAGTGCCTCGTTCGCTTCCAACGCGACTCGCAAAGCACGGACTCTTGCTCGCTCGCACCGAAGCTCGTAGCGCACTTGCTGCAGCAACAGCACGCAGCGCTGGTCTTGAGCGTGAGAGCAGCCCAGACGCTGCTCCCAGTCGTCGTGTGGAGATCTAAAGTGCCTACACGCGTGTCGTCGCGGCATGCTCACTGACGCAATTCTCAAGTGGCGCTGAGGGTTGCAAGTGTGCGCACGCGATGAGCAGCTCGTCTCGTCCGGGTTCGCGCTTCATCAGTGGTCACGCACTCTCTCCTGCTCTGGCGCACGTGGGAGCGCGCATTCGTGGTCTCTCTCTCTCGCTCGATCACTCACTTTGTTCTCTCACAGATCGAGACACGAGCGACAGCGAGAACGACTTTGAAGGACCACTGCGATGCGGCTCAGAGTCACACGCACACACACACCACGACAGTCCGTGACGAGCGTCCGAGGTCACGAGAGGCGCCTCCGAGTCGAGCGAAGGCCTCGAGAGGACTAGCTTGACTATTAAATAATTACAAATGTAGACAGACATGCGTCTCAGAGGATCCCAACACTGTTCGGAGTCGACTCGAGCGACGACGACGCTGCTGCTGCTGGCCCAAACGGCTCGGTCGCGCGGCGATGGCGGCTGTTCGTTGCCACTGCGATCTGCCGCAGCACGTACGCCACTTGCACTGCACTCGGACGCGCGCTCGGGTCGTACGCGAGACACTGGCGCGCGAGGGCGACGACTTCGACTGGCGCTGTGGCAGTGAACGTCGGCTGGAGCTCCCCAGCGGCGATGCGGCTGAGCAAACAGGCTTCGGAAATGCTCGCGCGCTCGGCGTACGGGATCTCGAACGTCTCGAGCTCCGCGAGGATCACGCCGAACGCGTACATATCAACGGCTTCCGACGCCGAGCGGTGCGTCCCATTCAGGACTTCCGGCGCAGTCCAGCGCGCCGTGCCAACGACGCCGTTCGTGCGCGTGATGGTCTCGTCGTCGCTCTGGCTCCGCGACCCGCCAAAGTCCGTGAGCTTTGCGCTCAAGTCGTTGTGCAAGAGGACGTTCCGCGACTTGAGGTCGCGATGGAGCACGGCGGGACTGAGCGAGTGCAAGTACACGATCGCTTCGACAATGTCCATCGCAATGCGCAGCGCCGTGTCGTCCCAGCGACTGGTCCGAGGCGGCGCCTGCACGTTTGCTGCACCGATGTACGCGCACAGGTCGCCGCGCGGCATGTACTCGACGAGCGCTTGGATGTCGCTCTCCATCGTCCACGCCACGCCGATGAACGCGACGATCTTGGGGTGATCAAAGCGCGCGAGCAGCCGGATCTCAGCGATGAACTGCTGGATCTCAGTGCGAGCGACTTGGTCAGCGCGCCGGCCTCGCTTGAGCCGCTTCACAGCGACGAGCTTGCTCAAGTACGTCGCGAGCCAGACTTCGCCAAAGTAGCCTGTGTTGAGGCGCGTGAGGTCGTGGATCTCCGCCGCGTCGACGCGCCACTTGAGGAGCTCTTCGTCGTCCCAGACCGAGACGAACCGGCGGCTGCCTTTCGAGCTACTCGAGGCAGACGCCGTCGTGTGCGAGCTGAACTTGGCGCTTGACGTGAGGAAGTCACCGCCGCCGTTGTGGTGGTCGTGGCTCGGACTCTCGAGGATCATGTCGCTGTCAAGGTCGTCGAGGCAGAACATCTTCTTGTCCGAGAGCGATCGGCGCAGTCCGCCGCCACCACCACCAGACTGCGACGCGCCGCGCTTGCGCTGGACGCGCCGGCGTCGCCAGACAAAGAGCACAACGAGGAGACCGCTAGCAACAGCACCCGCGCCGATCAAGAGGTACGTCGTCTCGCGCGCTATTGCTGAGCTGCCTTCGCCGCGCGTCGAGGACGCACCGCGCGCGGTGATGCAGACCGTGAAGCCGTGGACGCGGACGGACGCAGCGGCGGAGCAGTCTGTCAAGAGCGCATCCGCGTTGATCGTAAAGTTGCGCAACGCGCCGAGCTTGTTTGCCTGCTCGCGCGTGAACCCGACGTCCTGGAGCTTTGGACTCTCGATCGCAAGCACTTGGAGCGCCGGGAGCTCAAACACGACGGCGGGGAACGCCGCGAGCGCACTGTCGTTCAAGTAGCTAACGACGCAGACAGAGGCGCGCGGTCAGCTCGTGTCGGGTCTTCTCCGCACCCACGGCCCTAGCCACGATCGAAACATGCTACGACGGCGACGACGTACAGCTCCTTGAGTGCCTGGAGCTTCTGGAAACCGTCGGGAAGCGCTTGGAGCTTGTTCGCTGAGAGGTCGAGCATCTCAAGCGAGAGCGGCAGGACGTCGGGTCGCAGCGTCGCGAGGGCGTTCGTTGAGAGGTTCCTGCTCCATTCATTCATTCGTGCGCGCGTTCAGCTCCTCCGTCAGTCTACTGCCTCAGGCGACGGACGGACAGACCCCAGTGCGCGGCGGGACGTACAGCGACTTGAGGTTCGGCGGCAGACCCTGGGACTTGATCGTCTCGATCGTGTTCTCGGAGACGTCACTACGAGCCGACAGACAGGTGCGTAAGCGAGAGAGAGAGAGCATACGAGACTGAAGGCAAGCGAGCGAGCGAGCGAGAGGCGTGTACGCACAGCTGTGTGAGGTTCGTGAGCGTTGCGAGGTCATCGGGGAGCGCTGGGAGCTGCGAGTAGCCGAGCCGCAGGACTTCGAGCGACGGCGGGAGCTGACTCAAGTCGCCGTCGCGGAACTCGTTCCACTCGAGGTCTCTGTCCCGTGCGACCGCGCGAGTGAGCAGACTGATAGGACGGAGGACTCGAGGCAGGCAGTGGACGTACAGGTACTTGAGCGCTTTCATGTTCCGGACATCGGGTGGAAGCGCTCGGAGCGTGAGGTACGCGAGTGACCTACGCGTACAAGCAGACAGGTGCGCGAGTGTGAGTGAGTGAGAGCACTAGCAGTTGGTACAAGAAAGAGAGAGAGCGGAGGAGACGCACAGGATCTCGAGCTGGAGCGGGAGGGAGTTGGCTACTGGCGCTGGGAACATGTTGCCCGAGACGTCACTGTGCGCACGTGCGACAGGGAGAGAGCGAGTGAGGATGAAGGACGGACGTCAGTCGCTACTCCTGACGACCGGCGCAGCGCACTAGCGGACGCACAGCTTCTTGAGCTTCGGGAGCTTTGTCACGACGCTCGGGAGCTCAAAGAGCGAGCAGAGCTGCAAGTTCCTGACTCACTCAGACACACACCCACCCAGTGCAGTCAGTCAGTCCGTCACTCACGTGCGCCATCGGACCCATGCCCCAGCTCCTGCGTGCGCGTCTCGAAGCGGACGTACAGGTCTTCGACGGACTTGGGGATGTCTTCGTCGCTCACTTTCTTGAACAAGTTCTGGCTCAAGTCTCTACGACATGCGCACGTCCGTCAGCGTTGCCACCGAGCGAGAGAGCGAGAGAGAGAGGGGAGCAAAGGACGCACAGCATCGTGACGTTCGTGAGCGCGCCAATGCCGTTCGGGACGAACTCGAGGCGGTTGTTCGAGAGGATCCTAGAGACAGTAGACCGCCGAGGCGCGAGTGTTAGGAGCGCGAGAGGCGAGAGGCCGCGCTGGCCATGGACACACGTAGGACCGAGCCGAACGCACAGTGTCTCGAGCTTGGGGAGCGTCGCAGGGAACGTCGCGAGGCCATACAGGTCGATGTTCTCGATCATGAGGCTCGAGAGGTTCCGCGCGTTCCGGAAGATGTCGACGAGCTGGATCGCTGCGTACACGACCGAGCCTTTGTCAATGAACGTGTACGTCGTGAGCTTGTCGCGCACGGGGAGGGCTTCGCCCGAGATGGCGCTGCACAGTGCCACAAGCGCGACAGAGAGAGAGTGAGTCGGCGCCAGCTCCACAGCGCCAGCAGTCCTGCAAACAGCGCATGGGGTCGTACACGTGAGTGGTCGTGGGTGGGAACGTCACGTCAGTGATCTTGCTGAGCCACGCGACTGGCCGCGTGACGACGCGGAAGAACGGGTCCTCGACCTTGCGCGCGCGCTTGTCGTCGACGAGCCCCGAGCCCGTGGTCGTGAGCTCGAGGTTCCACGACTCGTTCAAGCGCCCGCTGAACGGCGCGAGGCACTCGACTGCACACTTTGCGTCGGCGCTCGGGACGCACGCGCTCGAGCCAGTGTCGCCGTACTGCGGTTTGGACTGGAGCCCCGAGCACGTCGTCGTGTTGGCGTAGAAGAGGCATGGCGAGTACGCGTCGGAGCAGGCGCCGAGGCAGTTCATGGTGAGTGTGCGCGGCGCAGGGATCATCGTCGCGTTTGGGCATGCGAACGCGCTCGTTGGTGTCGGTGCTGTGAGCGCAACGAGCGTCGCGACAGCAGCAGCCGTGATGCTGCGCACGAGCTGCTGTCCTCGTCGTCGCCGCCGGCGTCGGTGCTGCTGCTGGTGCGCCGCCATCGTCCGAGCGTCGAGCGTCGAGCGTTGAGCGCGTGGGAACGCCAAGTGCGCGTCGAGGCACTGCTGCCGCACACGCAGAGCACCAGCACCCACGCAAGCGAGCAGCTCTTCAGTACGTGCGCTTGGTGAAAATTGCGGGTAAGAGAGTGGGACGGTCGCAATAGGAACTCAAGTGCGTGATTTCGAGCTCAAACTTCGATGTCTCGACCACAATCGACCAGCGCACGTCGAAACTTGCATTTGCTCTGCACTTCAGTCGCATGCATTTTTGAACAGGCGCCTCGCAGAAATATGTTCAGCACAGCTCCAGGGCTTGTCCACAGCTGGCCTCGTCGTCTGGCTCAACGAGCACAGGCACGAGCATGAGCATGAGCACCACGACACTCGCTTCGTTGAGACGCAACGCTCTCTCTCTCTCTCTCTCTCTCTCGTGGTCGCACGCGCTCCCTCGCACGCGTCTGAACGACACCGCGACTCGCTAGCTCCAACAACGACGTCACACACGACTGGAGACGCAGGACGTCAGACCTAGGACCGAGGACCTAGGACGGAAGGACCTCGGGTGGATGGAAGAACTCAACTCGGTCGAAGGAAACGTTGGTTGGTCTATGAAATGGATGGCCGACACGCTCTCGCTCTCTCACTCGCTCGTTCACACGGCCATCGCGTCTCTCGCTCTCTACGTGCGCTCGAGGCGCACCGCGGTCTCGCCACTGCTGCCGCCTCACGCGCTAATGCCGTAGACAAACGGGTTCTCGTTGTCGGCGTCGTCTTGCGCTGCGGCAGCGAGCGCTGCTTGCTCTTCCATCAGCTTCTGCTGGCGCTCGAGCTCGTCGTAGTCAATGTTCGCGAGGACGTAGATCACAATGAGCGAGATCACGCCCATCTTGAGCAGCTGCCGCACGTCTTTCATCTCCATTGACGTCACGGACGCAAAGAAGATCTTGGGGGCAAAGACCACGAGACAGAGCTGGTCCCAGACAAACGCACCGAGGACGTCGAGCGCGAGCAAGCCCGTGAGCATCCGCGCAAAGCGCGGGTCCGGCATCGGCACGATCTGCAAGACCTTGTTGAACAGCGGCATGGCTTCCGTGCAGAGCAAGAAGACGCCGACGATGCTGATGCCGAGCGAGTAGAGCAGGCCCGGGTTCTCCGTCATGCTCTTCATGAACGGCCGGCCCTTGTAGTTCACGGCGCAGACGCTCACGGTCTGCACGCCGTTGATCAAGAAGATCACGGTGCTCATGACGTTCGGCGTGAACTCCCCGGGGCGCGAGTGCGCAAAGTCGCCCTCGGGCGTGTACTCCTTCGCCAAGTTCGTGAGGTAGATCATGCAGCCGAGGTGGAGCGCGAACTGCCCCACGAGGCTCGAGAACAGCGCCGGGTGGAAGATCGACGTGAGCGGCCGCACGGGCGAGAGGTTGGGCAGTGGCGTCGCGCGGCTGAGCGTGACGCTGGCGACAGTCGAGATCATCCCGAGCGCCATGAGCTGCGAGTTGGCGTACTTGACCTTGTCCAAGTACAGCACCGACAGCGAGTAGGAGCTGATGAGGCAGTTCACCGCCAGGATCTGGTACATCTGCATCGTCGTCACGAGCGCGCACCGCCCTTGGCGAATGATGTCGACGCAGCCCTTGATCGACGGCGCGCGCGACGTGAACGGCGATGCAATCGACGCATCGCCGAGCTTCACCATCGGCACTTCGCCGTCTTCAAAGTCGTCCATGTACTGGTGCATCGCGGCGTTGTTGGCAAAGTTCGCAAAGCCCTTGGCGCCTGTGCGCTCCGCTTGGAGACGCTTGCCTTCTTCGGCTTCGCGCTTCGCAAACGCTGCGATCGCTTTGATGCGCGCGAACGACTCGCCGCGCGCCTCGCGCTCGCGCACGTCGGCTTCAATGTCCGCTTGCTTCTTCCGCATCAGCTCCGCGCGCTCTTCTTTCGTCGGCATCTTTTTCACGAGCGGGTTCGGCTTCTTCGCAGTCGCGACTGCTGTCGTCTTGGACGCCGCTGCCGCAGCAGCTTTCGTCTCGGCGGCGACCAAGAGCTCGACGTAGTCGCGCTTGTCTTTGCAGGTCGCAAAGTCCACGACGCCGAGCGCCGTCAAGCGCTTCTTCAAGACCGACGCGTGGAGCTTGAGGAGCTCGTCGCGCGAGCTGACCGTCACGACGGCAGTCGTCTCTTTCTGGAACTTGGCCGCCGCACCGGTGATGCTCTTGTCGGCGTTCGCAGACCCAAAGCCGCCGAGCAGCGCGACACCAATGTGCGCTTGCTTGAGCGCACCGACGTCGTTGCCGCCGTCGCCGCACATGAGCGTGTAGTGGCCGTGGGTCTTGAGGCACGTGAGCACTTTCTCCTTGAGCTCCGGCGTCATGCGCGCAAAGACGCGGAGGTGGTGCAAGTGCGTCCAGATGACGTCGTCGACGTCGCCGGCAGCTGCGAGCGACGCGCCGTTCACGCACAAGTCGTACTTGCGCTCAAGCACGGGGATGTCCGAGCTCTTGTACGCATCCACGACACTGTCGTCGTCTGCGCGCGTCCACGTGAGCGTCCCAGGGCTCGCGCTCGTGCTCTCGGTCAAGATCAGCGCCGGGCGCGTGACGATCCCAACCTCTTTCGACACGTGCACGGCCGTGAGCGTCGCGTCGCCAGTGATCATCGACACGCGGTGCGAGCTGTCTTTGAGCATCTGCAAGATCTCGCGGCTGTCTTTGCGCACGAGGCACTGGAACGCCGCAAAGCCAGCGAACGTGAGGTCGCTCTCGGCCCAGCTCCGCGGCTTCTGCGCAATCTCGTGCTCCGATGGCTTGCCGTCCATGTCTTTGTACGCGAGTGCGAGCACGCGCATGCCTTTGCGCGCCAAGCTCTGGTACGTTGGCCAGTACCACGACGGCATCGCGTCCGGACGCAAGAGCGTTGCAACGGCCTCGGGGCTGCCTTTCACGAGCGACCGCACGCGCACGCCCTTGTCGCCCAAGTGGACTTTCGCAACGACGCTCATGCGCTGGAGCTTCGAGGCAAAGTGGTTACGGTGCACGATCTGCACAAACACGTCCTTCGACGACACGCTCGCGCCCCACCGACGTTCACTCGCGCGCTCCGAGTCCGCCTTGGGCTGGCACCGCCGCGTCGCCGCGTCGTAGACAAAGTCCATCGCGCGGATCGACGCTTCTTCCACGGGGTCGCCGACCATCTTGCCGTCAATCTGCACGAGCGAGTGGCAGCCCGCGAGCACGAGACTCGCGTCGATGTTCGACGCAATCATCGGGACGTGCGGGAGCACGGTGTCCGCTCCCGCCTTCGTCTTGAGCTGCTGGCCCTTGGCGCCTTCACAGACAACGCCCACGGCCGTGAGCTGGTCGGTCGTGAGCGTCCCGGTCTTGTCAAACAGACAGATGTCGACTTTGCCAGCGAGCGAGATCCGGAACGGCTCCGTGCAGAAGATCGAGAGCTTGACGAGGTTCAGCAGCGCCGAGTTCACCGCCATGGCCGTTTGCATCGGGAGCTCCGCAGGAATGACGCTCGTGATGATCAGGACGCACCGGAGCAAGAGCTCGAACGTGATCTTGCCTTTCTGCGCAATGCCGTGGCGCAGGACGTAGCCAGACGAGAGCAGCGCGAAGATCAAGAGCAGGAACGCCAAGCCGTACGCGTCCCACGAACTACCCGTGACTTTGCCGCTCGAGTACTCGATCATGCGCACGAGCTTGCCTTGCGACGAGCTAAAGCCCGTGCGGAGCGCGTAGACTGTCACGCCATTGTCCGGCGGCGTCGGGATCGCGCTCGGTGCTGGCTTGGGACGAGCGCTCGCGCTCGCGTCCTGGTCGTACGTGACGTTCGACGTGTCGCTCTGCATGATCGTCGTGCCGCCAAAGAGCACGTGGACTTTGTGCGTCGCTTTCATGTCGAGCACTTCGTCCAAGTCCTGCGCGCTCATCTTGGACCCAATGGCCTCTTTCATCTGCGGCACGCTCTCGCCCGTGAGCGTCGCTTCGTTCATCACGGCCGAGCCATCGAGGAGGAGACAGTCGCACGGCACGGAGTTGTCGGCGTCGCTCTCGGTCTCGCGCTTGATCGAGAGCACGTCGCCCGGGACAATCAAGTCGGACGCGAGCTTGCTCCACGCGCGGTTGCGGAAGACGTAGAGCTCGCGCGCCGTGTTGCCCATGCCGCGAAGCGTCTGGAGGTTCTTGAGCCGGCTCAGGACCGTCACGCCTTCAAACATGAGGATCATCGCGAGCGTGAAGAGCGAGTACTGCCAGTACTCGTCGAGCATGTACAGGCAGACACTAAAGACCTGGAAGACCGTGAGCGGCTCCAAGAGCTGCTGCTTGAACATGTCGACAAAGTTCGGCTGCGGGATGCTGAACTCGTTCTTGCCGTAGAGCGCGAGCTGCGCCGCGACCGCCGCGTCGGACGCAAAGCCCGTGGCGGCGACGTACGTCCGAACGGCGTGCGTCGTCGGCGCCAAGAGCTTGCGGAACGTCACGGAGCCGTCGTCGCGCGAGACGTCCGCGAGGTACTTGCGCTTCTGGAACACAAAGAACGGCGCGCTGCCGTCCGCGGGGCGCTCGAGCGGCAGGATGCTGCTCTTGCCTTTGAACGACCGCGGCACGACGCGCACAAACGTCGCGCCGCTCAGCGACTGCACGGGCGAGTACTTGATGTACGCGAGGACGCTCACGGACCAGACCTGGAAGAGCACCAAGAGCCCGTGCGAGACGACAGTGGCGAGGAGGTACAGCAGCGGCACGATCGCTGGCAAGAACGGGTTCGGCAGTGGCGGACCCTCCTCTTGCTGGCTCAAGAGCTCCGTGTAGTTGATGCTCGACGACACGTCGCGGACCGAGCCTTGCGAGAGCGTCGCGGCGGCAAGACCTGCGAGCAACGCATCGTCGTCCGGCGTCGCGCCAGGTGCGCTGCTCGGGTCAAGGAGCACGCCAGACTCTTTGAGTTCGCGAATCGCCTGCGCGTACGGCTCGCCGATCGTGAGCACGCAGTGGTAGAGCGAGTACGCGTAGAGAAAGAGGAACGGGACGTGCTCGAGCCCGTAGCCGAGGTTCAGTGGGTTCGCGCGCCGCGTGTGGAGCGAGAGCTTGCGGATCGACTTGCCGGTCCAGTGCGGACCAGCAGTCGTCGCCGCCTGATTGCTGCGAGTGCTGCTCATGGTCGCGAGCGAGCACGCGCAGAGGGGCGAGAGCGAGAGATCGAGCAGTCAGCGGCTGCTTCGTGCTGCGTGCTTCGTGCTTCGTGGAGACTCGGTTGGCGTGTGGTGGTGTGTGTCCGCGTGGCAATCAGGGAGTGCGCCACGAACCTGTGAATATCAGCAAAACCTCGACTAGATGGCATCGAACCTCTTTTTCTTGAGGTCCATACGAAAATCAAGTTAAAATGCGTAGAGGTCGAATTACATTAGAATGATTTTGAAGGGGATTGTGGACCACACCAGCTGTGCAATCTGCGCGACGTTCGATCACCCGACCAATCCAGCTCCTCTTTCAGTCATCGAGAGCGATTTGAGCGTCGATGTGTCTTGCCTCTGTGGCAAGGCGCTCAGTGAGATCTGACGGAACCCTGCTATCGTCGCCTGGTCGAAACGACCTCACGATGCGAGTCGATATTTTGATTGAAGTCGATATTTTGACCAGCGAGACAAACTAAACTGCGATATTTCACAATCAAAATGACCTCGAAACCTTGACGTTGGACAAACCAGCGACAAGCACTTTCCCACTGACAGCGAACCACAAGCGTATGCGACTCGAGTATGTGCGACCGATGTTTGTGCGCTTTGACATTGGCGTAAAAGGAGACTTGATCGAGTTCGCTGACGAGAAACGGTGGTCCCACAACGAACATGACTGGACCACATGCAAACTAGTGCGACCTGCAACCAGCCTCACGACAGACAATCAATAGCAAGAAAAATGAGGCTCCGTAATGGTGTGAGGAACCGTCTCCACTTGCCGCAGTACTATTTGGACGACAAGCCACATGCGCCTACTTCAACAAAATCGCCAGGCATCTTCTGCCCGCCACATACAAGTGGTATGAGCTCAACAATGGAAACAACAAGTCAATGCGTCAATACATGTATTTGTGCATACACTTGACTTCTGTGTAGAGTATACAAGGGAGACTTCAATCGGCCAAGCGCACGCACAACCGCAAACCTGCACAAGAATCACAACAAGCAGGCAAGTAACCACGATCTTGGTTCTATATTCAGACCTGTACGCCGCACAAACAAGGGACATGCCGTGGTGAGCGGCAGCGCGCCGCCAGTGCTAGCATCACTGAAATACGACGTCCGGACACACATCTTGTGCAAAAAGGTACAAAACAAGCGTAAGAGCACGAGTATGACAAGGAGCAAAATTGGCGTCAGTAGGTCACATATCGAGCATGGCCACATACACTTTACAATACTCCCACTAGCAAAAGTATAGACTTACACATTGCCAAAAGCAGCGTCTGGAAGATAGTGAGTCTTCGCTCAATGAACTTGTGTGAGAGGTCGAGCGTCAATTATATACAAATTCGCACTAATCAGCGCGATACCATGTTATAGCGTCGGATTCACGCACAGCGCAAACACATTCGCTACACTCGGACCCTATGCGCAGATCATCAAGGATGATTACTAATCAAGCACAGGCAAACATGTTACACATACCGACGGATCAATCGGCCCGGTCTCAAATACACCACAACCATTTGCACCGAGCCAATAACAAAAAATGCGAGCTTCTATAAGCGAAAATATATGCAACCTTCGACTCGCAATTCGAACAGTATTTCTATACCCTCGTGCGTTTGCTTTCTCGCATTTGACGCTCGCAGGGCGCGGAGTGCTCACTACCTGTACATTGGCCAAGAAGACAAAGACCTACACCGACCTATTCAAGCCCGAAGCGCTCTACGCGCTCCGGTTTTCAAGCCAACGAAGAGTCTCAGCGGCGTTCGGCATCCCAAGGCGCACGACCCGGCGATGGCTGCTCGATCAAGCAAACATCCGAGGCTACAAGGGCTCTGAGCCTTACCGTTCAGCCACGCGGGGTCGCCGTGAAAGCGATCGGTTTGTCCAGCATCTTCTGGGCTACATGAAGTATAGTGACGTAATGAGCAGGTGTGTGTGTACGTTTGTGAGTTGGGGCGCTTGTAGGTGAGTGAGCACGTGCCATCACTGAACGAGTTTTGAACGTTTTGCACTGCACACAGCACCTCAGCGCGAAGTCAATGCTTGAGTTCACAAAGACACACAACCCAGAGTGGCTGTCTACCTACATTGCGTCCAAGAGCTCGATCGACACTACCTACGAATCCATCCTTCGCTTGCTTCGTCGACTCGCAAAGTGACATGGATTCACACAGCGCAATGTGAGCTGCTCGTTGGCGCGTTGCAATGTGTCGCTCGCTTGTTCCACCCTTTGTCTGATTAGTATTTTAGATTCGAAGTGACTGATGTTTGTATCGCAGGAATCGAAACTTGTGCTCAAAAAGACGCGCGATGAATTCAGCATTGCGTTTTGAGCAAAACATCACGACACTTAACAAGGCGATACAATCATCATCGACGAAACCGGCGTGTACTACGACATGCCTCAGACATGCACGCTCTCACAGCGCGGGGATCGGCCAAGGTGTCTGTGCTTAGCTCACTCTGCTCGCATGACAGCAGTTCTCTGCGTCCGTGCTGACGGTACGTGTGCGTGCTTGATAATGAGTGCGTGCTTTGTGAGTATGCTGACGTATTGTGCGTGTGGCACATGACTGGGGAAAGCAACCGATTCTGTTTGTGTTGCACGGAGCCGAGTACAGGTCGGTCAAAGAGGAGGTCGCGACCTTCCCACCTGGTGCGTGTGCACGGTTTGTGAATGCATATTCTCGAGTGACCACTACATCGTCTGATCAGTACTTGCATCACTCAATGGTATTCACAGGTCATCACTACACTACTCAGGCGAATGCATGGATGGACTAGAAGGTGTGGTTGCACTACTTGCGTGTTGTCGTCGCGCCAGAGCTAGAACGCCTGTCTGTCGTGCTTGAAGACACTCTCGATTGCCACGTGTCTGACCAAGAGCACAATGTCGTAAGCGGCGAGCTGAACGCTTTGCTGTACCCTCTTCCTCCCAATACGACGTTGATTTGCAAAATTTTGAACGTCGGAGTGATCGGTCCATTGAAAAAAGGATGAAAGCAGTATCAGAAATGCTATGGTTTGTATGGAGAATTATTTGAGAGCTTCAAGATTCCAATAACAATATTCTTGGAATCGTTGTAATCACTCCAATTATCACACACCTCAATCATTGGCTGATATTTGTCGGCAATGCTTCACGATTGGACAAAACAATTTTTTTCGCCTTCTATTGGACAAAACACTTCATACTCAGTTCAAGAGCGATAGATCGTTGGAATCTTGACGATATCTCTCCTTATGATGTGGAATCCATGTGCGCCTAGATTGCGACTTTGACGATGCAAATATGACCTACACTGCCATCTTGCCCTTAGATATCCAAAGCGCAAGACCTGGATATCAGAAGGGACACTGCAGATACGCTTTGAGATTAGAGCACTCTTTGGCGTCATGCACACGAAGCTCGCAATCGTTGACAAGCAGTCGCTCATCTGTTACGGGGCAAATTCACCTCCTAACTATCATGTGTGTTGCCGGCAGCTGATACGTAGCGCCGGTGACTGATGTGGACCGACGGGCACTTAGCGTGGTTCAATCTAACCTACCCGATTAATTCCCCTCTGATGTACCTGAGTGACATGAAGTAGGTATGCTAAGTAAAGGGTAGTAACCCAGTTCTACCGCTGCGGCAACTGGTCGAAGGCGTGTTGGAGGTCTCACCGCGAGCTTGTTTTCGTCAAAGAGCAGTCAGCGAATGCAGTGTTGTGTCGGTGGTCTGTTGTTGATCCGCTCGACCTGGTACCAGTTCAAGTGAATGGGAGGTGTTCGTGCAGGTTGCACTGTGACAGACAGAACAGTTTGGTTCGACGACTGGGCGCTCTATTGAGAGCTGTTTGAAATACTCGATTTTGTCACTATGACATATGTTGCAGCAGGCCATCCACGACGCTATTGCTGTCGTTGTCCTGCTGTTGACCTGACACGACCTTGACGACGATGGCGCCGACTGCGCCAACGGTAGCACCTGCGCGCGGACGCACTGGCAACAGCAGTAGCACAGCAGAGAGCGACGTCAGCGCTTCGAGCGCATGTGACGCATTGCTTGCAGATACGCGCAAGGTACGCTTCGGAGCTCATGGCAACTGCTCGCCAACTGGCTGTGGCGTGCGCATGCTGTCGCTATCGTGACTGGCGCACTGCTCAAGGCACCACGCACACTGACAGCACCGCTCGTTCTCTCTACCTATGCGTGTGTGGGCCCTTGCACTACGTACAAAGGTTTCAATCAAGCTCGCACACATCAACGAGCACTTTGTCTGCAAGATCTGCGATGGCTACCTCTGCGACGCCCAAGCGATCAAAGAGTGTCTCCACACGTGTACGTCCACCGAGCAGTCGCGCAGTCGCGCTCTCTCTACCCCTACAGCTTCACACGGAAGAGACGCTGACACATAGCGGCGCTAGTCTGCAAAGGCTGCATCCTGCCGCACTTCATGAAGAGCAAGACGCACAACTCGTGTCCGACGTGCAACGTCGAGCTCGGCGTGCGGCCGTGGGAGCAGCTCATGTACGCGATCTGCTCATGCGTGGCTCGCAAACACCTCCGCTCGCTCCTTGTCGCTGGACGCACGAGCACGGGGCTCACACTGTCTGTCGACTGCTGCTGCTGCAGTGCGGACCCTGCGATCCAAGAGCTGACGCGCAAGCTCCTACCCGACGACCGCGAGCAGGACAAGCGAGACGGTGCGTCGAGTCAACGCGCTTCGTCTCACCGGAGCTGCTAGAGTGGGCGACTCACGTGTGCACGCGACAGAGGCCGAGTTCTACGCGCGACTGGGCATCAAGCGCAAGCGCGTGACCGCGCCGCGCGTCGAGCTGCCAGTCGCGATCAAGAGCAAGCTCGTGTGCGGTCCGTCGCCGCACCATATGATCCGCTTTGAGATGTACCCGCAGCGCAAGTACGTAGTCGAATGGATCGGTGGGACCTCGCGCACGGTCGATCAGCTGACGCACCGATGCTCGCTCGTCCGTACGATCGCGCGCAGTGCGGACATCCCGCTCTGTCTCTGGCTCAAGCACCTGAAGCGACCTGCGATGCACACACAAGCGCTGCTCAAGGTACGCTTGACATCCGCTCACGGCCGTGAACCTCCGTGAACCGTCGCTAACCTCCATCCCCACTCAGATCATGCACTTGCGCAAGTACATTGCCAAGCAGCTCGATGGCGTGCGACCCGAGGAGGTCGAAGTGCTCTGCAA
>JAASFT010000516.1:0-18026 GCA_023333885.1 Globisporangium parvum
AGCGCAAAGTGCTCCAGACATGGGACACGTCACCGACTGCGCTTGGGATGAGCGCGCGGCTGCTGCTCGTACTCGCTGCAGCGTCAGTCCCAGCGGTCGGCAGTCTCATACACTGGTACGCGGCGCCAGCGCTTGTGTGAGAGCGTTCAGAGAGCGAGAGAGAGAGAGATGCGGGTGCCACTCAGATGCACACGAGCTCGGTCCGATCGTTCGAGGTAGCGTGCAGGCGTAGTATCTAAAGCCATGAGGTGTATGTACGAAGGATGCTGGTGCACGCATCAAGCGAGGAGAGGACCGAGCGACTGCAGTGCGTGCGCGAGTGCGTTCGTGCCGCATCAGGAGGCACGCTCGCGACCCACGCACGCACCACTCGCACCTACTGATCCGCACCCGAGCTCAGACCGCGAACGGCTTGCCGAGCTTCGCGGCCGCAGTCGCCACGGGCTTGTAGAGCGCTGGCGCCGGCGCGCCGTTCGCCATGTCGCCGAGCGCTTTGCTGATCTTGAGCGACATGGTCTGGCACGGCGCTTCGAGCAAGTGGAACGAGACGGTGCCGAGCACATGCGTGAGGAAGAAGATGAGGATGAGCTTGTCGTAGTAGTTCTGCTGCCCGCGCACGGCGTCGTTGTAGATCACAAAGCTGTGGAGGAGGTAGACGGAGAAGCCGATCTTGCCCCAGTGCCGCAAGACGCTCCACTCGAGCGCCGTCGAGAGCACGGACGGCAAGAGCATCTCGATGAGAATGAGGAGCGTGACGTGGAAGCTGATGAAGCGCGAGCCGTTGTTCGCCGGCGCCGGGTTGTCGAAGAACCAGTGGAAGAACAGGCAGCGGTAGCTCACGCTCAAGAGGAGCCAGAACGTCACGAACTCCACGGCGCGGACGCAGTAGACGTGCCACGGCCGGAACTCGAACGCGTGGCGCTTGATCGCCGCCTCGAGCTTCACAAACACGATCGCCGCGAGCGAGCCGCAGACAAACGTCGGCAAGTGGTTCGCGAGTGGCTGGTGGTCGCCGCGGAACGACGTCCAGCCGTCGGACCAGATCCAGTAGTAGAGCGGGAGGCACGGGACCCACCAGGCGCGGCCGAGGTAGATCGCGCCGAGCACGAGCACGGGGATGAGGAAGTAGTAGGCGATCTCGAGCGGCAGGGTCCAGAAGACGTGGTACCGGTGCTCAAAGTTGAACGTCAGGACCTGGAAGAGGTCGTAGTGGTCCGGCTTCTGGACGTGGAAGTACTGCTTTTTGTACTCGTACGGGAGGAGCCAGAGGAACGTGGCGACGAGGAAGAAGAGCGGGTAGACGCGGAAGAAGCGCTTCGAGAAGTAGTCGGCGAGCGCAAAGAACCACTTGCGCAGCGTCGCTTGCTGCGCCACGAGCTGCGCGCTCTTCTTGTAGAAGAGCCACGTCAAGAGGAACGACGAGAGCACGAAGAACATGTCGACGGCGCAGTTCCCGAGGTTCACGTCGCCCATGTACCCGACGTGCTCGGTCACAACGAGCACGGACGCAATGCCGCGCACGCCGTCGAGGAAGAGGATCTTGCGCGGCGCGTTCGCAGGGTTGCTCTTGGCGCCGCCGCTCGTGGCTTCCGCCTTCTTGCTCTTCGGCGCGCTGGCGGCGGCGTCGTTGTCGTGGAGGAGAGCGCTGCCATTGATGCTGCTGCTACTGCTGTCGTCCGCTGCGACGTGGAGCGCCAGGTCCGGTGCGCCGGCGTGGTGCGTGTGGTCGTCCGCACGGCCGCGGCGCACGACGCTGCCGTCGCTCTCACTCGCGAGCATGGGTGGCGTCTCGCACGAAGGGAGAGAGAGAGGCACGAGCGCACGCGCGAGCAGGCGGGCAGGCAGGTGCTGCCTCGACGGGATCTCTTGCAGACTGACCGACTGACTGACTGACTGAATCGAAGGGCGAGCAAGAGGCGCACCCAAACTACAGTCCAGTATATTTCGTAGACAAAAACGGGTGAAGCAGCAAATTTTCATAAACAAGAAGCGTGCCATCCGTCCTGCGACCAAACAACCGCTGATTCAGACACCTCGGTGACCTCGCGTCGACTCGCTATCGCGCCGGTCGACAGCGCTCTCGACAGCACGTCCGTTGCGCTGCACTCGCACGCTCAGTTGGCCTCCGAAGCCAGTGCGAGGTGCGAGCATCAACGCTGGTGTCGCTCTAGGATCGAGCCAAGGCAGTGCAGCAGAGGGCGGTTACTGCCTTGTATGCAGCGCTAACATGAGCGCCGCCCTCTGACACTCGAACTCCACTAGGTCGACTGCCGCCTTCTCCTCTCCCTCCTCCTCCTCCTCACATACACGCACCTGGCCCCGATCCGACTCGAGTGAGCGCGTGCTGAGCTCAGCTCCAGCCGTCGTTCCTCGAGCTTGTTGTACAGAACATAGCTCGGTATGCCGAACGAGTCGCTGCACGAACCGGAGTTCAGGAGCGCCACGACGAGGTTGTCGGACTCTGCGAGGACCGGCGACTCGGAACTCCCTGGCTTTGGCTCGTTCACGATCGCAAGCAGCGCGACGTCGATCTCCGGGTCGGCATTGCTGAACGTGACGCAGGTCTTTGGTACGACGCGGTTGCACTTGTCGGCGGATGAAGTTGTCGGGTTTGCACGCGTCGCAGCTCTTGTTGCCGCACTTCGGTGTCTGCACTTCGAACTCGTAGTCGGACTTGAACGCTTTGCTGATCATCGAGATGCGATGTGGCCCTTGCGTCCCCGAGTTACCCCGTGCGGTATGAGCTACCGTTGATGCGGATGCGGAACACTCCCCGCCCTTGTTGCACTTTGTTGCGTCGTCGCTCTTGAAGCACACAACGTTCTTCATCGCTTCAGTCTCCGCACACATGTTCTCTTTCGCAAGCGCTAGCCACTCGTACCCGACCGACTGGAGCTGCACAGCCGGGAGCTTTCCTGTCTGCTTACACCCGACCGCGCCGTCTTGCGGCGGACGGAACTCGGTCTTCACACCAGTGCCTCGAATCGGCTCTGTCGTCACGCCAAGCGGTGCGACGAGGAGGATCTGCAGCGACACGATCAGCTGGTGATCATCGACGATCTCGAGCGAGCTGAAGTAGAGCGAGATCGCATTGACGTTCTTGCGTGTGAAGTTCCAGACGTACGGCGCGCGCGCTTCAATGCGGAGCTGCTGTGCGACGTCTACACTCTCCCACGTCGGTCGTAGCAGCTCCACCATTGCGTGCAAGCACAGCGAGTAGCTGGGAGTCCACCCACGATGGTCGGAGTGCCTCACGTCAAGTCCAGTGTTTCAGAGTCTAGGATAGCTCCGTCTCACACCTCCCGTGACACACACACAGACTCGCAAGTTGATTTGCTAGCTCGCTCTCGGTGGTGCCGACACAAAGCTGAACGCGCAGCACAAGTGGTCGTCGCGCTGAGCGCTCTTGTTCTTGGTGCAATGCAGTGGTGTGTGTGCGTCCTTGGAGCTCGAGCTGCGTCGATTCTCAACAGCCTTGCGCAAGCCAGTTTGATCAGATCTGTGAAATTCACGAAACGGCATCAGACATGTCTAAGACATCTCGTATTAAACATTCGAATTCTCGGTCTCCATTGCTGAAAATCAGAAAATCGGGTTTCGGAACCAAGCCGGTGCAAATCGTCCATCTCCCATCACCACGTTGCCATTCGACACTCCACACCTATTTGATATCGTACATTCGAATCCTCGCCAGCAGACGCCATCTGTGACGGCGTCGTCCAGTTGCACACGCGTCCTCGAGTGGTTGTGGCAGTCAAGCCACGCCACCTCTCGCTGTTCCCGCGCATGCCTCGCAGCGCGCACTTTGCGATCCCGCTGACGTCGAGCAAGCCACGCGAGCCATGCTGCGCCACAACGCTCTCCTCGCGCCGAGCGACGACGACGCGGCAGCCGACCGGCTGCTCCACAGCACCGACGCAGCTCGCACGGATGCCGCGAGCAGCAGCAGCGACGCCAAGGACAAGAAGCTCGCAGCGGCGACGGCTGCCGCTCCACCCACCGCTGCAGCTGCGCCACGCCCGAGCGGCGGCGCGTCGAAAGTGCTGTTCCTCGACGGCGTGCGCGGGCTCGCTGCGATCCTCGTCGTGACGCAGCACTCGGGCTTCATGAGCGACATCAACCTCGGCGGCTGCGCAGTCGACACATTCTTCGTCCTCTCGGCGTTCCTCCTCACGATGCTCTTCTACAAGAAGAGCGAGCAGCTCCTGGCGCAGCGCGCGACGCGGCGCAAGTGGGGCTACGCCCTCGCGGACTACGCGTGCAAGCGCTTCTTCCGCGTCTACCCGCTCTTTGCGCTCACGGCCATTGGAGTCTGGCTCCTGCCGTTCGAAGCCAAGTACCGGTACTTCTTCATCAACGACCCGAACCACTACGACCTCTTCCAGGTCCTGACGTTCGACTTTGGACACCGGTACCACGTCTTCTGGACCCTGCCGCTCGAGATCGGGTTCTACTTTCTCATCCCGCTGCTCGTGCTCGCAGTCCTCGGGCTCCGGTCGCTCTGGTGGCTCCCGCTCCCGCCGCTCTACGTCTGGATCGCGCACTCGGGCTTCTACGTCTACCGCACGCACCCGTCGTACCTCGGGCCGCACCTCCCGACGTTTCTCGCTGGCTCGCTCGCTGCGATCGTGTACGTGAAGCTCGACGCGATGATCAAGCGCCACGCGTTTGTGTTCCAAGACTGGCAGGTCTACTGCGTCCGCGCGGTGGAGCTGCTCGTGCTTGCGCAGCTCTTGAGTGTCTGCACGCGCGCGGTGCTCTTTGAGTGGGTCTACACGAACCCCGTGCCGTGGACACCTGGCGTGTACGGCTTGCCGTTCGTGAGCTTGCTCGTGACGCCGCTGATCGTGATCGAGATGCTCTTGCCCTCGGAGCTCTCGCGCGTGTTTGAGTGGAGCCTCTTGCGGTACTGGGGCAAGATCAGCTTCTCGGTCTACCTGCTCCACAGCTTTGTGATCTACAACGACGCCGTGCGCCGCTCGGGCTACTACACGAAGCTCTTTGGGCAGTTCTTCCTCATCTGGATCGTCTCCGCGGCGTCGTTTGCGCTCATTGAGATGCCGTCGCAGACGCTCGCAGTGCGCATTAGCAAAGCGCTCGCGGAGCGTGAACGCGCCGGCGCAGCGAACGCGGCGGCCGCTGCGAGCAAGAACGTGCAGAAGGCCGATGTGCCAGCGCTCGCAGTGTAGAAGATGATCGACGTGCGTATGATGAGTCAATAGAGCGAACGAGTGTGAAGTACATGCGAATGGCGACGGACGTTGAGTGGCTGTTTGAAAAGGCAACTTTATGAACATCACTCTTGCTCCACAAGTGTAACGCTTGGTATCTACTCAGCAGCTCAAGCGCGCGTCCACTACTCACGCACGAGGCTTGCGCTACACTGCGACTAACGGAGGCGTGCGTTGAACTGGAGTCGCTGGTGCGTCAATGTCGTGGGTCGTCACCGGCATGTACGACGCAGTGGGGGTCGCCCCGTCCTTCAGCGCAAGCTCCGCGAGCGCTTTGCTGATCGCAGTCGCAATGCGCTGACACGGGACTTCCAGCAGGTGGAACGAGAGCGTCCCGAGGACGTGGATCGCAAAGAACTGGCTCACGAGCTTGTCGTAGTAGTTCTGCTGCCCGCGCACGGAGTCGTTGTAGATCACAAAGCTGTGGAGGAGGTAGACGGAGAAGCCGATCTTGCCCCAGTGCCGCAAGACGCTCCACTCGAGCGCCGTCGACAGCGCTGACGGCAGCAAGAGCTCAATGACCATGAGCAGCGTCACGTGAAGACTGATGAACCGCGCGCCTTCGAGCACTTGGTGCGGATGCGCAATGAACCAGTGGAAGACCTGACTCCGGAAGAGCACGCTCACGAGCAGCCAGCACGTCACGAACTCAATCGCGCGCACTGCGTAGATGTGCCACGTCTTGAACTCGAACGCCGAGCGCTGGATCCAGGCGTCGAGCTTCACGTACAGAATCGCAGCGAGCGATCCGCAGAGGAACGTCGGGAGGTGGTTCGCGAGCGGCTGGTGGTCGCCACGGAGGACGTACCAGCCGTTGTGCCAGATCCAGACGTAGAGCGGCGGGAACGGGAGCCACCACGCTTGCTGGAGCCAGAGCGTACCGAGGACGATCACTGGGATGAGAAAGTAGTAGGCAATCTCGAGCGGCAGGGTCCAGAAGACGTGGTACCGGTACTTGAACTCGAACGCCAGGACGCGCAGGAGCTCAAAGTCCCCAGGACGCTGGACGAAGAAGTACTGATGCTGCGCTTTGTACGGCAGGAGCCAGACGAAGACCGCGACGAGGAAGAAGAGCGGGTAGACGCGGAAGAAGCGCTTCGAGAGGTAGTCGGCGAGGGCGATGCACCACGTCCGCGAGGACGCCTGCTGTGCGAGGAGCTGCGCGCTCTTCTTGTAGAAGAGCCACGTCAAGAGGAACGACGAGAGGACGAAGAAGATGTCGACGGCGACGTGGCCGAGGTTCACGCCGTGCATGTAGCTCGCATGTTGCGTGACCACGAGCACAGTTGCGACGCCGCGCACGCCGTCGAGGAAGAGGATCTTGCGTGGCGCGGCGCGACTCCCAGCAACGCCATTGAGCTTGTGCTTGGGCTTGTGCTTGTCGTCGTTGCCCTTTCCATTCTTGAGTGGCTCTTGCACGTGCAAAGACGCATCTGCTGCGACCGAGAGCTGAAGGTGCGCGCTCGCATCGCGCTCGTGCGAGTCGGTGCGCCGTCCGCGCCGCGCAGTCAGCGGCTCGTCGTCGCGCGCTGGCGTTGTTGCGAGCAGCGGCAGCATGGCGCTGAATGTCCGAGTGTCGTCGTCACTCGATGCGCCAGACGCTCGGCGAATCTCTCCCTCGATTACCGCACGCTCCGGAACTGCTCCTGTCCGCCAGCATAGTTTACGCAAGTGTATGTGCATCTGTCTGCCAAAGTCCTCACTCGCTCTCTCTCACACTCTCTCTCTACAAGCCCGATGCCATAGTGAGAAGGAGGCGACCGCCGAGTTCGGCTTGTACTCTCCCCGCAGCACTCTGCTCGCACACTCACGACTCGCTCCTTCCATAGCTGTCTGAGTCTGTATCGCGTGAGCTACTTTGCCAAAGAGCCCTGAGATCCGTGCCTCAAGACGTCCCAAAGTGCTTCCGAGTATCCTGGATCGCTACAACAATGCTTGCTGACACGCAACGAAAGACGAAAGAGCTGTCCTCAGACTTGCTAGAGGACGATCAAACGCCGCCATCCTGTCTTGTCTCGATGAGCGAGACAGACAGCGTGGACGAATGAATGGCTTGAGCGGCTCCGCCCCGATCCTGAGTACACGTGCGATTGCAGACCGATCGTTGTGGCGTTTCGACGCTTGGACGAGGCGCAGATGTCTTTGGCGAGAACTGCTGCGAGTTGCAGCGCAGGTCATCACGTGTAGCGCACCAAGCACTCGAGTCTCGCGTGCTTGCCGAGGTTGCTCGTGCGACCTGAGCTTGCCGAGGTAGCTGGTCGTGGTGTGGACCACATACAGCAGTTCAGAAACGAGCCGCTGACTCGATGATGCGCATCATTTGGTAGACTTTGTTAGACTTGCAAAGTGTATGGAGCGAGATTCGAGCGCTCGTGTCCCGCGCGAGGACACCCTCGCACACACACAATCACTTGGCGATTCGCGCGCCAGACGTACGTCTCACGTCCAGCCCACAGTGCGGCAGCCCTCGGTGCGTCCTGCCCGCTCGTCCACAATGCTGCAAGACCCCGCGAGCGCCGATGCCGCGACGGGTGCGCTGCACCGCAGCACGAGCAACACCAACGAAGAGCCAGTGAGCGACGACGACGAAGACGCTGTCTTGATCGATGTCGCGAGCGACGCCGCTGCTGCGGCTGCTCCGACAAAGAGCACCTCGCTCATCGCAAAAGTGCTCGCCATGGCGCCACGCGCAGTCCAGCGCAGCGCCACAGGCTCTGGTGCGACTGGCAATAGCAGCAGCAGCTCCAGTGGTACAAGTCGCCGCCCGAGCAAAGTGCTGTTCCTCGACGGCGTGCGTGGGATGGCGTCGCTCTTTGTCGTGACCGAGCACTCGCTCTACTGGAACGGCAAGAACCTCGGTGCGTGTGCAGTCGACGTCTTCTTCGTCCTCTCGTCGTTCCTCTTGACGATGCTGTTCTACAAGAAGAGCGCGCAGCTCCTCGAGCAGCGCGCGACGTACCGCAAGTGGTTCTTCACGCTCGCCGACTACTTCTCGAAGCGCTTCTTCCGCGTCTACCCGCTCTTCTTCGTCGTCGCGGTCTTCGTCTGGCTCCTGCCGTTCGAGGCGCAGAAGCGGTACTTCTTCGTCCCGAACGCCGACAGCTACGACCTCTTCCAGGTCCTGACGTTTGAGCTCGACCATCGGTTCCACGTCTTCTGGACCCTGCCGCTCGAGATCGCCTACTACTTTCTCATCCCAGTGTTCGTGCTCTGCATCCACGGCCTCAAGCGCGCGTGGTGGGTCCCGTTCATTCCGCTCACGATCTGGGTCGTCAACGCCGGCCTCAAGGGCTACCGCGAGCACCACTTGCCACTCGCGCCGCACCTCCCGACGTTTGTCGTTGGGTCCATGGGGGCCGTGTTCTACGTCAAGTTCGACGCCTGGCTCCAGCGCTCGGCGTTCGAGTTCCGGACGTGGCACAAGGTCGTCGTGCGGATCGTCGAAGCGCTGCTCCTCGCGCTGCTCCTGAGCGTGACGTTCAAGGGACTGCTCTTCCACTGGGTGCACCCGAACCCAGCGCCGACGACGCGCGGCTCGCAGTGCGTGAGCATGCACGTCACGGCGCTCATTGTGATTGAGATGGTGCTCCCATCGGCGCTCGCGACGCTCTTTGAGTGGAACGTCCTGCGGTACTGGGGCAAGATCAGCTTCTCAGTCTACTTGCTCCACAGCTTCGTGATCTACTCGCCGTGGATCCAGAGCCAGCGCGACGCGTACGACAAGTTCTTTGCGGCGTTCGCGCTCATTGCGCTCCTCGCCCACACGTCGTACTGCCTCATTGAGTACCCGTCGCAGCGCCTCTCGCTGCGCATTAGCAAAGCGCTGAGCGACCGCGGCGGTCTCGCGCAGCACGTGAACTACTTGCCCGTGGCCTTGACGGTCCCGAAAGACCGTCGCGCCGAGGTCCTGAGCACCGGCAGCGCGCACAAGAACGACGACGAGCGCAATGCGAACGACAGCAGAGCATAGCATGGGTGCTAGAGCGTATCCGCACGGTCTGTCTGTACATCCACCAAGTCGATCGATCGTCCAAGTGTCAGTAAGTTAGGGATCAGGTTGATACCAAATGATCTTGAGACGGACCACTCGACAGCAGGAGATTCGCTTTGTGCGTGTGTGTACCCATGCAAGAGCAACAGCAAGAGCTGGCGTGTGGCGAGTGTCCCATGGCGCGATCTTTGGCCGTCGTTTGACGAAGGACGGCACGCGGGTGATACTTAATGGTACATACTGTATTTGACACTGCAGTCGGACTGCTCTACACCAGCACTTTCGTGCTCTCGTGCTCCGCGCTGCGAGCGCGTCGTGTGGCAGCAGCGAGTGCGTAGAAGAGGCCGAGCAAGCACGGCACGGCGCTCGCTACGACGCCTGCGAGCGCAGGCACACCGAGCGCAAGCGTAAAGCTCGGCTGACTCGCAAGCAGCAGCTTCTGGAACTCGGCGCGGTGCGTCCAGTACGGCGACTGGTACCGACGGCTTGGCACCTCGACGTCATTGCTCTCGTTCATCTCATCCACTCGGAGCTCTGGCGCAGTGTGCGACGTGGCGCGCTCGTCGTCGACGAGGTACGCGCCGCACCACTGGAGCTCTTGGAGCGAAATGTCCTGGACTGCTTTGAGGAGCTCTTCGCCGCCGCGCTGCTCCTCGGTCGTGATCGCATTGCACACGCGGCAGAGCTCCATCTTGACCGGGTACCCCCACTGCCGCACCGAGTCGTCAAAGCCGTGGCACGACGACCGAATCGACTTGCCTGGCTGGCTCGCCATGCCGACTGGCCAGCTCTGGAGCGGGAACACCTCTTTCGCCTCGGCGAGCGTCCCGAACTCGCAGATCTGTGCGCCTTTGATGTGGCAGTACACGTCATTCACGCGCGCCTCGAACGCGTCTTCGCGGTGCGCGAACACGCGCGCGCGGCCCCAGACGCTCGCGTGCTCTTGCTGCACGAGCACTGCGCCGAGGAGCAATGCGGTTGCAAGTGTCAGCGCAGTCAGCGCTGCGCCGCTCAGACTCAAGAGCGCAGCCGCGCGCTTGGCTGGCAGCGCGGCGTACTGCACGAGCACCGAGAGCAGCGCGAGCGCGACGCCGGCGACTGCGACGCTCGCAAACAGCGCGCACCGGTCGAGCGTCGTGAGTGCTGCGAGTGTCCGGAGCTTGTCGTGCGTCGTTGTTGTGCCGTTGAGCCGGAAGAGCACTTCCGCGAGTGGCAGCAGCGCGCTCGCGGTCACGAGTGCGCTCGCGACAGACACTGCGTCGCGGCAGCTCGGGCGCTGGAAACGAGGCGGCGTCATCTGGCAGTGCGAGACGTGTGTGTGTGTGAGCGCGTGCGAGCGAATCGTGGAGTGAGCTGCTGCTGCCAAGCGGACTGCTGAGGAGGAGCATGCATGGCAGGAGGAATGGGTGCGAGTCCTGCGAGTCCAACATCTGCTTCCTTTCCTTTCGTGCCGATGCAGAATGACTCGTTGGCCAGTCAAATGCAGGGTAGAAATGCCACATGCGCGGTGATTCGCTCCAAAAGCTGGCAATCACGCGTTGCTATTGATAGAAATACTTGGCATTGTGTGTACAGAGACAGTGCAGAATCCAATTTTGGTGGCGAATTTTTGCTGGGCGATCTCTATGAGCCAAATCTGCAGTGCAGCACGCGAATACAGATCATGCCGATGTTGATACCTGCGAGAGATAGTTGCATGCATTTAAACAGTGCAGTCAAAAGAGCGTTCACAAAACCTGTTTGTATATATACCCTTGACAATGCGACTCAAATCAGAGTAGATCTTGCTTGTGTGGTGCACTTTGAATTCGAGTGCACCCACAAACTACACGTCGCTGATCAGCCGTCATTCGCATAGAGCGCACTAGGACCAACATGGCTCCACACTCTGAGTGCTGGCGGTCGATGGCAGCAGCACCACCACACACAGCCGTTCATTCATGCTTCGGAACACTGGAGCTACACTCGACATCGAGACAACGAGACTACAGATAGATCGACACTGGCACGAAGGCTCGCTCCCTTACGATGCACACGCAGCGCGGACGCTCGCGTGCGACCGCACAGCGTCGACGCTCAGTCGCGCGCGCGGATCTTTCTCCAAGAGCCCGCGCACGAGCGCCTTGACATCGGACGGAACTGTCGCCCACACTGGATGCGCAAACGACACGCTGTGCTCGCGCGCAACGACGCGGTCGACGATCTGCTGCTCCGTGGACGCGCCAATGAGGTCGAACGGGTGGCGGCCAGCGATGAGGATGTAGAGCACGCAGCCGAGCGCCCAGACGTCCATCGCTGGCGTCATCTCGCCACGGAGCAGCACCTCTGGCGACCAGTAGCACCGCGTCCCAGAGAGTGCGAGCGGCGCGCCAGCGAGCCGTCGAGGGTCACTCATGTCGTCTTTGATGTCCTGGTAGTCGCTCTTCCCAGCGCTCTCACACTTCGTACCCGATGGCGCTCGTGTCGCGGCCGACCCAAAGTCAATGATCTTGAGCCGCAGTCGCTCGGGACCATCGTCGTCGCGACGCTCGACCATGATGTTCTCTGGCTTGAGGTCGCGATGGACGATCCCGCGCTGCTGCAGGAACGCCAGCGCGTCTGCGAGCTGCGCCGCGAGCTGCAGCGCCGTGCGCACGTCCACGCGCTTGCGCGTCTCGAGGAACGCGAAGAGCGACTCGCCGCGCACGAACTCCGTGACGATGTAGTGGAAGCCGTTGTGCGTGTACGCGCCGTCGAAGCGCACAATGTGCGCGTGGCCACCGCTCCGAGCGATTGACGCGAGCGCCTGCGTCTCGCGCACGATCTCGTCCTGCGTGTCGACGACGTCCTGCACCATCTTGACTGCTGCGACGTGGCCGTCGCGTTTGCGCACGCATTGGAGCACCATGCCGAACGACCCGGCGCCGACGAGGCTCTTCGTCTCGTAGTCGTTGTCAAAGTACACACCTTGTGGCGGCTCCGAGACGTCTGTGGCGTCGTCACTGCCGACTGTGTCACTCGTAGCAGCAGTCGAAGGTTTCTGCGGCGACGAGCCAGTGTGGCGGCGCTTCGTCGCGTCGAGCTGCTGCAGCGACTCGCACTGTGCGTCCGCGCCTGCAGCGAGTGCGGCTGCGCTGAGCGCTAGTGCTGCCATGCTGCTTGCAAGGGATCGGTGGTCACAGCGGCGAGTGTGCTCGCGCTGATGCCTCGCAGCGTCAGATACCAGAGCCGCTGTCCATGGATGCACGCCATCTATCGCCACTGCTGCTGCTGCTGCTGCTGCGTGTTGAGATCGTACGATAACTCGAGACGTCGGTGTGCTCATCGCTGCCGCTGCCGTCGCCGCAGCCGTCGGAAGCGCTCGTCGCGCCGCCATGTTGCGCCGTGTGTCTCTCTTGCGCGTGCTTGTGTGCAGTTTTGCTGCTCAGCTCGATTTATAAAGTGAGATACTTAGATTCAGTCGAAATGGATTCAGCCGAATCCACGCTTGACTGGAGCGCTCGACCTTGACACCAAGAGGTCTGCTGGTATGACGGACCCGACTGCCGGCGGCGAAGTGCGCGTCCTGCGCACGCCGCTCCATGGACTCGTGCCGTTCCCGACGTGGAACAGCTCGGTCGCAGCGCCGTCGACCTGTCACAGCAGCAGCGGACGCTGCAGCTTGCTCTGCGAGAACGGCGACGTCGTCGTCGTGCGGGCAATGCGACCCGATGCCACGCACAGCAGGAGGAGCCTTGGTGACGAAGGTGCGCACATGTATGTAGCAGCTACTGGAGCTCTATCAAGCCCAGTGCGACTACTCAACGCTCGCGCCAGTAGCACGCACTGACTCTGCGCTGTTGTGCGCTGTGCGATGCCTCCATCAGCAATGAGCCTTCGTATTGACAAGGTCGTGTGCGCTCCTGCGTCGTACCTGCTCGACAGTGGCGACGACGCGTCCCGCAACGTCTGCCAGTGCTGGTCGGCCGACGCAAGCGTCTTTGCCGCATCGCATGGCCGACGCGTGTCGTTCTACAGCGCAGCCTGTGGCTTTGATTTGCTCCTGACGATGCGCGTGCGCTACAGTGTGACGTCCCTGGACATTGCGCCACGGCCACGGAGGGCCAGTCCCAATCCCAGCACTCGCAGCAGTGGAACTCCAGCAGCCGCTGCAGATCACGAAGCACAACAGAGCGCTCTCGCGTATCTGCTCGTTGTCGGCACTGCGTTCGGCGCGCATCTGTACCAGATCGAGCTCCCACGACCCGCCGTCGCAGACAACCAGGACGCGCGCACTGACGACCTGTCGTTCGTACCAGCGCTCGCGTCTGCGTACAGCGACGCGCCCGTGTGCTTTGTCAAGCTCTCGCACGATGGCGAGACCGTGGCGCTCGGGACTGTCGACGGCCGACTGTTTGTCCGGCAGCTCCACGTCTCCCATGGCACTGTCAGCAGTGACGACGACGCCAGGACGCCAGCAGCAGCAGCAGCAGCAGATCTATCGACGTTTGGCCGCCATGTACTCGCGCTCGTGCTCGCGTCGCCGCGCGTCACGTCGATCAGCTTTGCGCCGTGCGACGCGATGCTCGCAGTCGCAACGCGCAAAGGAAACGTGTACGTCCTCGTACGAGACGCGACGCCAAGCGGCGACTGGCGGCTCCATCCGTCGTGTCGCGACTGGAGCGAGAACCCCAAAGTCCCAGCGACAGCGAGCGCGGCGACTGCAGTAGCGATGCAGACGCTCGTGTGCTGGTGGGGCACAAAGACAGCGTCTGTGCTTGTGATTGCGTCTCGCTCCGCCAACTACCGACTCGAGGTCGTCGACGTCGCGTCTGGCAAGCGCGTCCATGCGATTCAGATCGAGTCGCGCAGTCCACTGGCGAATGACGACGACCTGCTCGTCGGGCTCTGCAGTCTCCAGCTCTCGCCACGTGGTCCGTTCGTGCTCGTGTGTCACGACACGCGACCGAGTCTCGCACTCCTCGAGTGGCCACTGCTCGAGACCTGGATCGTCGACTAGACGACTGTAGCGCTCTCAAGGTCGCGCCGCGGCTCGTTGTGTTATTGCCGACCACTTGGGCCAAGCAGCGCGCCTGCTCGTGCATACAGATCATCTCTCCGTTCGGCACCGTCAGCGTGGATGTGTCGGCTCCCTCGTGTCCTCAGACACTCCTCGATCACGGCCGCCATACCCACAGACTGCGCCGCCCTCTTGCGCTCTCACACGGCTTCCTTGATCTCCACTACGCACGGGCAGATCGACGACGCTGTAGATCACTCGCGGGCGGCGCATTGCTGAGCGCCAAGTCGGCCACGATGTCATCATGACAACCTCTAGGATGAGACCGGAAGGAAGCTTGACTTGGAACTTGACTTGGAACATACGCCTCGATGCGCAGGCGACGCCATCTCCAGCGCTTGCTCTGCGACAGACGCTTGTGGACGCGCAGCCTTGACTCGACGACTCTGGACGCGAGCAGCAGCGACGGCGCGAGCCGATGGCGACTGTGTTGCGCTGGTCGTGTTGTCAACAATACATATTGTATTGCACGAACGGATTATTGTGTCTGCACACAGCAGCCGTTGAGCACTTTCATTCCGCACGCGCTCATGGTGCGTGCTCGTGCTCGCGACGTCTGGCGGTGGAGGATCTAATGCGCAGGCGGCTGCATGTGCGCTCGTCTTCCACGTACACGAGCTCTTGTGCGCCATGCTCACAGTCATGTACCGCTTCCTGTCGCTCTTCTCGTGCGCTCACTGCCGTCTGCAGGAGATCGAAAAGCACTTGGACGCGTGGAGCTACGAGCAGCGGCTGCGAGACGCAACGACCCACAGCCAGAGCGTTGCGCGCGAGTACCCGGTCGCACTCGTGAGTCCAGCGCTCGCGACGGCTGCGAGTGCCCACGACGGCCGCGTGCACTTCCATCCGTATCGGAAGAGCGCGCGTGACAACAGCCGCGAGAGCTTCTTGCGTCGGCTGCAGCAAGTCGACAGCGCCGAGTACGGCAACGCGACGATGGCGTCCGATGGTAGCAGCGCTAGCGCATCAACTGCGATCGACTGGCGGCGTGAAGACCCACTCGCGCTCTTCCGCAAGCAGAACAGTTCGATCGCGCGCAAGCTCACTGCGGAGCTCACTGCGACGCTCTCGAAGCGCGGGAAGAGTAGCAGCAGCAGCGGCCGCAAAGCTGCTGCCGTCGCGAGTCGATTGCATGCGCCAACGCCAGTGCGCAGTGTACGTACGCGTAGCTGCTGGTACTGCGGCATGTGGAGGTGGCCACTCATGCCTGTGGTGGGTTGTACGGGCCCGGGAATGACGCAGCCGCTCAAGGCAGCGACCCAGAGTGCGCAAGAGGACGCGAAGACGCGCAAAGAGATCCAGGAGCTCGAGTGTACGGTTCCATTGGCTCGTGCGCGCTCGCTCTGTGTGGCTCTGCTGACGCGAACGTATGCTTGGGTGATTGGGTGTTTGGGTGATTGCAGTGCTGCTGCGCGACCAGCGACTGTCGCGCTCAGAGGCTGACGACTTCTTCTTCCGCAACATCAGCGAACGCGAGACGAACGTACGTGTCATGGAGTCTACTGCTGCTGCGGCGGCGGCTCCATTGGACTGAGTGAACTGAGCGCGGTTGTCGCTCTCTCTCTCTGATGGCACCTGGCGCGTGAGCAGATCCTACTGGACGAAGTCGTGAGCGACTTGCTCTGGGAGACTGCGATCGATGAGTACGACCGCGCCGAGCTCGCTGCGCGCGTGAAAGCGCTGCCAGAGGACGACCAGGGCATCGTCGACGCGGCGCTGAACGACGGACCGGCCGACCGCGTGCTCATTCAAAAGTACCAAGTCGACATCACGCGCCGCACGCTCCAGTGCCTCCGTCCGCTGCAGTGGCTCAACGACGAAGTGATCAACTTTTACATCCAGCTCCTGGACGACCGCGACAAAGCGCTCGTGGCGAGCGGCGCGCTCTCGAGGCCGAGCCACTTCTTCAACTCGTTCTTCTACACGCGAGTCTCGGAGAACGGCTACAACTTTGCCAATGTCCGGCGCTGGACGCGCAAGATCGACCTCTTTGCCATGGATAAGGTCTTCGTCCCAGTCAACATCTCGAACGTACGTACGCGCGGATGGATGGGCGATGGACGATGGACGATGGACCCATCGACTCTCTCTCTCTCTCTGTGTCTACGCATCGGACTGACGCTGCGGCTATGCCTTGGGGGATGCAGACGCACTGGTGCATGGCAGTGATCTTCATGACCGAGAAGCGCATTCAGTACTACGACTCGATGAGCGGCAGTGGCTCGACGTGCCTCAACGTGCTCCTTCGGTACCTCCACGACGAGATGCAGCACAAGAAGAGCGCGCCGTTGGACGACACCGCGTGGGAGCTCGTGACGACGGACGACGACACGCCGCAGCAAGCGAATGGCTCGGACTGCGGCGTCTTCTCGTGCATGTTTGCCGACTACCTCTCGCTCAACAAGGTGCGGCTCTTTTTCTCTCTATGCGGTCAACGCCGATGACGCCTCGGACTCACCGACGCTGTGTCCCGTGCGCTGTCTGTTCGCTCGCAGCCGCTGGCGTTCTCGCAGAAAGACATGGAGTTCCATCGGAATCGCATGGTCCTGCGCATCGTCCAAGGCGAGTTGCCGCTCGACGAAGACGACCTGTGAGCCACGCGCACGAGCTACTCGTCAAGCGAACGGATCGACGTCCTTGCATGAACCACGTGAACGAATGAATGGCTCGCTCGAGTGCGAGCTGCTACGCCTCGGAGGCGCTTCATTCCAATATGTATCTACTCGATGATGCCACTGCAGCGACAGCGCGCGCACGTCAGCCATCCATTCGTCGTCCACGCGAGCGAGCGAGCGCCATGCGTCTCGCAGTGGCTGCTGCGCTCGTGCTCGCTGGGATCTACTTGACCGTGAAGCCCTCGCTGCGCAGACACGCCTTGTGCTTCTCGATGATGTCTTTGCAGAGGTCCTCGCCGTTCGTCACGACGCACAGGTCGCGCTCCTTCTTCGTCTCGGGGCACGAGCAGCAGATCTTCTTGCCCGACTTGCCGAGCACGGGGCCAGGGGCTGGCGCGGTCGTCGTCGCGGTCTCCTTGTTCGCCATCGCGCGCTAGTGGTGCGAGTGTCGTGCACGTGCACAAGTGGCAATCGATCGATCTGCTCGACGCGACGCGAATGCTCTAGTGACCGCTCGCTCGCTCGCGCTTCGACGCTCGTCGTCCACCCTCGATCGTTGTGACAGCTCGTCGGTCGCGTTCTCGATTGGATGTCAACAATACGCTGCGTGTCTGTGGCACAAATCCATAGTGACTAAATCGAGGGTTCTCGTTGCCTACGTGATCATCTTGGGACGCTTTCAGGTAAGGAGCGTCCTCGCCTCAAGCGCTGATGTCGATGAGCCGAGAGATCCACCACAAGCGTCTCGCACACAGTACATCCTTGCGAGTCGAGCCAGTGGGTCGCGCACGATCGTCCACTATCGCAACCTCGACGAGCTCCGTGCCGCAGACTTCAAGACTGCAACCCAGAGTCTCTTGACTAGTTCAACAAGCACCCGTGTGTGGGTCCACTTTGAAGGCCGCAACATGGCCGCAGTGCTCGAGATGATGCAGCACGGCGCCTGCAGTTGCCATGACTGTGTTGATCGACGGCACGACGACACGATGAGAACTCCGTCGTCTCGCTCGTCCCCCACCACTTCTCGGCGACGCATCTCGGCTCGCATTTGGCTTGAAGCGCAGACGCTTGCTTCCCTACACTGGTCGTCACTCGGGTCATGCGAACCGATGGACGGAGCGAGAGCACCTGCGCATGCTCGAAGCGCTGAG
>JAASFT010000517.1:0-18012 GCA_023333885.1 Globisporangium parvum
ATCGCTTCGCCATCGAACGCGTCAAAGTACGTCACGCGCCGGTCCGAGCCGCACGTGATGAGCTGGCTCTCGTCCGGGTGGTACAGGATGCGGCGGAAGACTGTGGACGCGAACATCGCATGCCGTACTCGTCGAATCACACTGCAACCTCCTGGGAAGCCGTTCGTTGCACACACCTGCCCTCGAGGAGTCGCAGGTTTCATAACTGCTCTAGCGGGGTCTTGCGCGCCTGGTCGTGCTGTAGCACAAGCTGGGTAGTTTGCACAATTCTCAATGCCACTATCCATCTTGCATCAAGTCGCGGATCCACCACATAGTTAACTTTTGGTCTAGCAAGCATAGTCAAGTCGGGTCGAGTCGAAGCGCACGGATGTCGACGTTCCGTATGGTCGACGACGACGTCGACATGACCCCAGCATACCTCGCCCTACCGGAGCACATCGTGGCGCCACGCCTCCACGCGGCGCTAATCCGCTGGATAAAGGAGCGGATCCAGTACGAGCGGCGGGTGAAGGAGCGACGTTCGTCGATTGGGGAACAGTACGACACGACCGTGGTTAGCATTACCGGATCGATCGACCCGCAGCTCCTGTCCTACCTCGCTACATACGTGTCCGAGAGTAGCCTCGACCAACTGACGGCCGCTGACGTGAAGATCGACCGACGATGCAACTCAGTGAAGAACGCCCACCTTCCAGACATCGAAGCACTGTTAGAAGAGAAGCTGCGCATGGACATGAAGGAGGATGACATCGAAGCGCGCATCCTGAAGTACTTCACCAAGTTCAATACGACCAGGACTCACGGTGCGAGTCAAGAACCGGACGAAGATCTTGGTCAGCATCCTCGCACCGCCGATGCTCAAGCGCGAGATTGAACGACTAGTCAAGCTTGAGTTCCGTCGCGTCAAGACAGACGAGCTGGCGCTCTACCGTCTGGTGCTTGAGCGTGCTAGAGATCAGCAGTCTCATGGCGGCAGAGGAGAAGCCAAGGCAGCCTCGGCAGGAGCGCATTCGCGGTCGACGCGATGCGCCAGCGGAGCAACAAGAACCACCCACGACTGCAAGTACTCGCACAATGCAAGAGCAAACCACGAAGCAGTCGCGTGCGCCGCCTCGCGATAGTTGCCTGCTGTGCAAGGGGCCACACTGGGTTGACGATAGCCCGACAGCGATACCGTCCGAAAAGCAGGAACCGCGAAAAGCCCTGCGAGCACGCCTGGCTGCGGCGCACATGGCCAAGCGAGCTGCGCTGCGCGACTCAATGTCGCCACAGCTGGCGGCAGTCCTGTGTGGAAGCGCAGTGGTGTCTATGTGTGCCCACACGGGATCAGACACCTCGGTCATCCCGCGATCGATTTTGAGCGCGTTGCCCGCAGACGCGGTTAAGGTTTCACAGCTCCATACGCCTGTTCAAGTCGAAGTAGTCGGCGGCGCGACGTTTGAGTGCTCGGAGCAAGCGACATTGGGCATCCAAGTGCGCACGGTCGCAGGTCATGTTAACATCCGAGCTGTGGACGCCTTGTGCTCGACGAAGGCGAGGAGCGGTTCATCCTGGGCAAGGACGTTCTCAAGAGTCTCGGTGTCGACGTTGGCGCGATGATCCAGAACCTCGCTGATTCGTCGAGCGAGTCACTGGTCTCGGGCGACGTCACTCAAGACCACGACGTCGAGATCGGAGCCGATGTGGAAGGCGAGGTCGAGCGCCACCTTGAACAGATGGCGCACGTCGCACGCAGTGAAGAAAATGGCGACCAGGGGCTCGTCGACAAGCTACACTCGCTAGCCCTCGAGTACATCGACATGTGGCGCTGCCGACTTGGTCAAAACCCGCCAGCATCGGTTGTGGCACTGCTCGTTCAGTTCAAGCCTGACGCGCAGCCAGTCACGTCCAAGCCGAGGTCGTACCCGAAGGAGCAAGCGGACTACATGCAAGCATACGTTGCGGAGCTTGTCCGTCTTGGTCTTGTCGTGCGCACCAACCAAAGCCACTGGTCTTCACCCAGTCCGCAAAGGACTGAGCCCAAGTGAGTTCCGAACGACCGTCGATTACACTCGAGTCGACGCCATGATCGTCCCAGTAGCAGGTGTGATGCCGGATCTGAAGACAGCGATTGCGCGAGTCTCTGGCGCGCGGTACTACGCGCTGTTTGGCAACTTCAAAGGGTTCTGACAGATGTGCTAGCACTCGGCCTGCCGAGAGATATTCTCTTTCGTCACACCGGACGGCGTGTTCACGCCAACACGCGTTCCGAAAGGCGCCACCGACTCAGATGCACACCGTGTATGACGCAATGCTGAACGAGAATCTTCTCGTGTGGATTGACGACATCGTCGTCTTCGCGCACACGCGCGAGCGGTTTGTCCAGAAGGTTCGCGAGTTCATTGCGGTCACCGCAAGTCGTGGCCTCAAGCTCAGTGTCGCAAAGAGCAAGTTGCTTTGCCGCGAGGTCCTATGGTACGGCAAGATCCTGAACGAGAGTGGTGTCCGTCACGACCCAGCTCGGCTCCAGGCTCTGTCTTCTTTGCCTCCGCCCGACAACGCGGCAGACCGTAAGCGCCTCTTGTGCGCTGCGAATTGGTTGCGCGACTCTGTGATCGACTTCGCGAGAATCGCGGCGCCGCTTTACGACAAGTTGGACACAGCGCTCGCGAAACGGAGCATGTCCAAGCGTTTGACAGCTGGAGTGTCCGTGTCGTGGGACACGCAGAGCTCGAGCAGTTGATTCCTCTTGGCGCTGCGCGACTCCGCTTCACTGGATTTTCCCGATGATGACTCAACCGTCTGCCTCTTCACCGACGCCTCGGATGAAGGTTGGGTGGCGGTCGTGGCCCATGTACCCGAGTTCGAACAGGCGCAATCGATCGAGCAACAGGGGCACCAGCTGCTTGCTTGCATGGGCGGCATCTTCCGTGGTGCGCAGCGCCACTGGTCCGTGACGGAGAAAGAAGGGTACCCATCGTGCGCGCATGCGTGAAGCTCGAGTACCTCCTGGCGCGACGCGCTGGATTCCGCATGTATTCTGACCACAGAAGTTTGGTGCGCATCTCCCCCCACGGAGTCGGTCCAAAAGCACATACGAGGCATGCTGCAGAGATGGGCTTTGCAATTTACGCCGTACCTTCGAAGTTTAATACATTGTCCCAGCTACGACCGCTACAGTCTGCCGAGTTCGTCTACCCGACTGCAGCCGAGGTTGTAAAGTTCCAGAAGCAAGCGCGCACGCGTCCAGCACCACTACCGTCCGGTCGCTCGCCGCTCATGGTCGAAGGGAAGGTGTGGCTCCATTCGGAAGCAACGGAGCTTATCACGCTCGTGTTCATTGTTGCCCACTGCGGAGCGCCCGGCCACCGTGGATATCACGTCAAGGTGAACTCGTTGCAGTGCGAGTTCGCCCTCGACGGTCTGCAGCGCAAGGCTCAAGCATTTGTCAACAACAAGTCCCTCTTGGGCGCACGTGACAGGCATGCTATCATCCAGCGCGATTGGACGACGCATGCACTCGCGTCCGAGCGCAACGAGATCCTGCTGATGGACTACTTGTTCATTGGTGAGAGCGTCTCCGGTGCCAAGTACTGCCTGGTGCTAAAGGACGCCTTCTCACCCCTCTGCGAGCTCATCGTCTCCGACACTGCAAGTTCTCGCGTTGCAGCAGAGCAATCGTCGCCTGGTACAAGCGGTTCGGTCTGCCGCGAGCGCGAATGACCGATAACGGCTCGCACTTTAGAAACCAAGTCATCCAACTCGTGACCGAGTGCTTTGGCACGGCACATCAACTCTCTCCAGTGAATGCTCCATGGCTCAACGGAGCAGCCGAACGGATTACCACGACGTGCTCCAGGTCGCTCGCGTGTTGCTCTTGGAGGCGAAGCTCGACACGCGCAACTGGGACGTGATCATCCCAGTTGTGCAGAGTTACGTGAATCACTCACCTGTCCCGACCCTCGGCAACCACAGTCTAATGGAGATCTTCACAGGACTTGAGCCGCCAAAGCTGGATGGAGCATCCCAAGTCCGCGAAGTGAACCCAGTAGCAGTAGAGCTAGCAGCTCGCCTCCGACTCAAGCTCGAGAACCTCTACTCGGTCGTTGACGAGCGAAGGCTCGCACAACTAAACACCGACCGCAGCACGTCGTCGAGCGCGCCTGCCAACTTCGACGTCGGTGATTTCGTGCTTTGGTCACGTGTCGATCCCCGTCTCTCCGCATCGAAGATGGTGGTGCGCTGGGTTGGACCATTTGTGGTCAAAGAGATCAATGCGCACTCGTTCACCATTGAGAACTTTGTGACCCACGCGAAGCACGACGTACACGGTTCGAGACTGAAGCGCAACGCAGAACAATCGCTCGAGATGACTGAAGAACTCCGCGACCACTTCGCGTCACAAGGGCTCGTTCTGGGTGTACGTGGATTCCGTGGGAACCAGTTCAACAATGACGCATCCGCATGGGAGATCAAGGTCGCGTGGCTGGGTCTCGAAGATGCTGAAGACTCATGGGAGCCGTTCTCGAGCATCCAGATCATGGCAAAGAGTTTGGAGACCGGGTTTCGACACAGCCTGCGCTACTATGCATTCTCGCATCTGGATCAAGTTTGTGTGCGACCTTGTCGAGCCATAGTCAACTACGTCATTGGCGCAGACACGACCTACAGATTCGAGCTCAACAGTATCGGTGACCAAGTCTTCAATGTCCTGAGCGTCGCCACGCCAGAGCTGTACGCGGTACGTGAGACGTGACCCATGAGACTTGGCACTGAGTTGCGATTGATCGGTGTGCTGATCTGTGATGACAGGTCGATCTTCGTGATAGCTCATTCAGTTGTAGGACGAACCAGACACTCCATCTACCATGTCAGGTATTTTCGTCGAGTACTCCCATTCCGATGAAGTGTCACCCCAGTTAACGACATACTGGCAAGATGGTGAATGTGAAGAAGTGGTGTGTAGTCTTGACTCTTCTCAGCAACAAGTGGTGGGAGACGCCAGGTCTGGGGTCGGGCCGGGAATGCACACAAACGCCAATCACACCGTAAGTATGCACTCCCACGACTCTTTCACGTCACACTCAGTCAGAGTTCACACAATGTGATCCCCTTTGGTCAGTTCTTTCAGATTTGGAAAACGAGGTCGGGTCTGTCAGACCTAGCTATCTGCTTTCACTCAAGTCCCAACTCAAGGCAGTCACGTTCAGGCAAAGGAAAGATGTCTCTCTCGTATGGACACTTGTGTATAGGCCCTCTCACACTGGGGACCCTCGCCACTACTCTTGGCGGGCATACTGTGCACTCCACTAGACACACCTGCCAGGTTGGCGGACGACTCCGCATAACAACCCGACACACTCAAAGGCTGGCCGACCTTACGGCTCTTCCGCGTTCACACCTGCTGGGCACTCCTTGCCTCTTACCCTTCACACTGTCACAACACTACCTGGCGCATCGAACTGGATACCAAAATACCAAATATGGAGGATGTATGTATGGGCGTACCAACACACTCTATCAATTAATTAGGCACATGGGGATGGTTTCACGCTTTTCTTCGTTCACTTAGGTCACACTTGCATAGACGACTTCGCGGGTCTACGGTATGTAGTCAGACAGACTGGTACACACACGAACACTTACCGAGCCGAGCCTTGGTTCTCGTCTTCTCACTCAGCGATTTTACATATTGCATGTTGCCGGGTCGGTGAGTTCTGCATGAGAAGATAGAAGAGGGAGACTTGAGTGGAGAGGAAGTTCGCTGATTGCTTAAGGTGGAGAGAGAGCTGCTTCTCTGAGCTCTGTCAGCCACCCGCTACCCAAACTGGTACACTGTATCTGGTGGACCTTTTCTACCCTAGCGGTCCGACACTATCCGGTGGTCTCAACCGATCCGATCTGGCTTGATGTGATGGTTCTGTTTGGACTAGCTCGACTTGATGGATTAGTTCGGGCTGGCTCTTCTTGACGGTCCGGTTCGACCTGGCGGTTCGGTTCAACTTGGACCACCCTTTGACCGTCGACATTTATACAGCGATACTTGCGATCAGTAAGCCATACAAACTTGAAGTCGGTCTCGGTCACTTGGAGTCTTCTTGTCAATCGTACGATGTGACAACCGTGCGACGGCGCGAGAGCGACGAACGGTGGAGAACACGCCGCGGTGAACGTCACTACTGCTGCCGCACTTGCACACTCGACGCGCACGAGGTACGTTTGCGTTCCGCTGCGAGCGCTTCCTCACACGCATCATCACGGCAAACAAAAATTCGATTATGTAGACCTGATTGTGCAGCCTCAGCAGTCGTTCCAAGTCGCAACAGCACTGAAAGCATCGGGCCGAGCATTGCGCGAGCGAGAGAAGTACGCGCGCGAGGTGAGCACAGCTTTGACCTAGAGTCTGTCATGGCTTGGAACGCGCTCGTACAAGGGGTGGATCCGGCACGTACGTAACCTGAACGATCTTGTGCGCAATGGCACAGCGCCGCCGTCGGGGCTCGACTTGTCAATACAGATCGAGTCGACAGCAGCAAGTGACATGAAAGTGTCATGGGTATGACTTTGGTTGCACGTGGACTCACGAGGAAGCGATTGGGCGATTTTTCAACTGAGGTTTTTGATTTGGATGTTATGTAGGCTCTCCGCTAAAGTACGGGAGTACTGAGAGCCACTCAAATGCAGGCCATGTAGGGAGGGGCCTCTATAAAGTGGAACCTCGCTAAAGTCGCACCTCCCAAATGGAATATGCAGGAGTGGGGTTCGCTAGTCTTACCTAGCAGGAAGTGTACGGTGACCCCGTTACACAAAGAGAGGACATCTACATCACCTAACACGCCAGCAATCACGTGAGCAGACGTGCAAGTAGAACTTGACTTGAGTGAGGCACACGTTCCAGGTATTGACTGTGACTAAATAGATGTGACAGGGTCACACTGCTCCTTGCGCTTGAGGAAGCTGTGAACTGTCTGTGTAGCCACGCGTGGCAGGAAAGAGTTCCCTTCCTTGGACGTTGTCTACACAACGAGGAGAGATCCAAACTGTATATTCCAGTACAAACGCATGGGCGAGACCGAGCTCCGACCAAGCCCATCCACCACGACCACCACCGATGCAGCCGCGGTGTCGACCGCCGCGCACGCCCACGCGAGCTCCTCTTCGTCTGTCGTTTGCTCTGGCACGTCGCCACGGTCCATGAGTGCGTTGCCAGTGTCGCCAACGCGTCCGAGCTCGACTCGCCATTGCTCGGTTCGACCACCACCAGTGCGAGTCGTGCACCTGCAGTTGCTTCTACGTTTCCAATCGCTGTCCGTTCGGACGTGGAGCCTTCTGTCGATGCTGAGAGCCGCGTTGCGGGTGTACAACCGTCTGCGCCACGTCATATCAGGACGGAGGTGGCGGGGGGGGGGGACGCCCGGGCGATGACCGAGCCGACGGAAGCACCATGGCGGTACCTCGTGTGGCAAAGCGGCATGCAGGTGGCACTGGAGGAAAAGTCGCAGAAGAAACGCCGAGTCGCTCCAATTGAAGCGTCGAGCGAGTCGAGCGAGTCCAACGACGACGAAGACGACGGAGTCGAGCACGTGGTCCATCGGGTGGTTGGGCGACGAGGTACAGCTCCGGCGTTCGAGTACAAGCTCGTATGGGCCGATGGGACCATCGAGTGGCTTGGATTGGACAAGCTCAAGTTCTGCCCGATCCTCGTGCGGACATACGATCGGTATCTCGAGCACTACCCCACGAAGACAATCTCGTACGCTGAGTTCATCTCGCGTGACGTTCCGTCGTTGCGGTGGATGCGGGCGAATGAGGGCGACGACTGTGCCGTGCACGCGGTCGAGATGGCGTTCGAGATTGCAGGGCACGTCACGACTACCCCCTCACTCGCTCGAATCGGCATGGAGTATATGGTGTCGCTCGAGCAGGAGTTCATCGACACCTCGTCGCGAAGTCGCCCGAAGGGTGTTCAGCTCAAGGAGCTGGTCAAGTACCTCGCTGACGAAGTCCCCAAGGCTGGCTTCGCCGTCGACTTGAACTCCTTCTGCCGGAAGAACTGGTTTGCTGGACAAGGCAAGGGACCGACCGCTGTTGCCGAGCTCGCGACAAGGAACCGGAACCCGCTCCTGGAAGGCGTATATTGTACATGTTCTACAAACATGGAAAGAATCGTATATTTTACACGTTCTACAAACATGGAAAGAACCGTGGGTTGAGAACATGCCTGACACGCGCCTTTGGCCAATCAGATTTGCTGATTTGCATCTCCTTGTTGCAGATCATTCAAAAGTGGGTTGAACCACAAAACAAGGAATCAAGGCTCACTCGAACGTGTATACTCTACACGTTTGACGAAGCGACATCTTGATATTGTATGCGATAGTATTGCTGTTGCAAATTCGCGTTCGCAAAAGGGTTAAGGTGTAATTGGGCGTTGTGTTGAGTGTGTCACATGTTGTTGTCTGAAATGTAGAAAATGCAGAATGAACCTGATATATTCTATGTTACGGATAGCATCCATAAGCTGCTCGTGTTTCCGCTCAGGCTCAGTCGAACTGGAACTATAGTCAACCAGATTGCATTACGTATACCCTGATTTTCACGCTAGAAATCGAGCCACTGTGAGCCAGATGGCCATACAATTGCCTCGTATATTCTACGTTACGGATAGCAACATCAATATACAATGACCGTTTTTGTATCATATGAGCCAAGACCAACCTTCGGACACCCAAACGATCCAGACAGCTCTCAGTACTATTTCACCGTGGTGGATCGTAGTCAGCGAACAGCATGGCTCAAGTGCTGCAAAAATAATGGTGGGTCTTTGATCGTGGCGAATGGCTGCGATGAACAAGTGTTCGGTTTTGAGTTCGCACACGCACTGAAGACCAGTTTTGTTTTTCTTCTCAATGCTGTTCAATTCTCAGCGAACGAGTCCCCTTGATACATGTAATCGCTGTTTGCACTTGCAATAATGGATGCAAGCGTTCACACTCATTTTGGTTGTGTGTGCAAAGCAGAACAGAAGGAGAAGAGCTTTCTTCAGACCTCGTGTGTTTCATCTTGATCCGATTGACCATTGAGATTTGTATAGGCACATACAATGTCTTGAACCACATATGATGTGGTCCACGGACCGATAATATCCTGTACACTAGACTGTCGTTTATGCTGCAATTTGTACGTGTGTTTGTCGGACTTTAGTTTTCAGTACTAGCAAATATCCCTGACATTCTGTCCTCTACTTTGTACTAGACATAGCAATACATCCAATTGTAAGAATTGTCTAAACGTACAAAAAATGTCCGATAAAATAATACTCACGTCGGGTTCTTCGCTACTTGACATTTGTATACTTTGGACATGACATGTACTTGACATTTGTATACTTTGGACATGACATGATAGGAACAAGTCCTCATCTAAATCAATCGGACATCTACCCAGGTACATGTCCGATATAATACTGAGTACCATCCGTGAGGTTTTATAAGACATGTAATTCTGAAAATAGACACAATACGTGTCTATATTGCGAAATTCAAGATACTTACGCGCCAAGTTGATGGCACCAATATTTTACTGTCTGAAACAAAGATCAACAGTTATTGTAAAATTTAGGTTTTCTCAATAATACATCAATATATGTACAATCAATGCTTGATACAATAATTGTATCATCAGCAAAGAGAGGTAATAGCGGTTTCATATGTGCGTCCATTCGCTCGAAGCAACCAAAAAGACACTTGAAATTTGTATGTGAAGCGGCCAAGCTTTTTAAACTTGACTTTATCATGTGATACATTACTTCGCGGAAAAAGGAACCGGCCAAAAAGACACTTGAAATTGTAACTGAAGCAACCAAGCCCGACGCCTCTCCCAGACGTATTTTTCGGCTCGAACCCCGTTCCAGACGATTTGTTCGTCATATATTTTACCAAATTCGGCTCGAACCAGTGGTGCCGCTGAGATCGCCAAGCGACACGAGCTCGCCAACGATGCAGCTCCTCTCACGTGTCCGCGCTCTGCGACTGGCAGCTACGCGCGCGAGCCGCCAAGCTGTGCCGCTCTCGCAGCTCCATGCGTATCGCGCGTTCCATTCGCTCGGCCTCCATGCAGAGCTCGTGCATCGCCTCGCAGAGCGTGGCATGACTGAGCCGACAGCTGCGCAAGAGCAGGTCTTGAGCGCATTGTGCGGTGGATCGCAGTGTATGTGCGGTCGCTACTACTAACGCTACACATTCATTGTCCTTGTTGCAATAGGCAATTCCAGCGATCTTGCGCGGTAGCGACGTGGTGATCGCAGCCGAGACGGGCGGCGGCAAGACGCTCGCGTACCTCTTGCCGCTGCTCGAGCAGCTCCAGACGCATCCGCTCGATGCGAAAGACACGCACCGTCCAGTCGGTCTCATCCTCACGACGTCGCAGGAGCTCGTGCGCCAAGTCACGTCTGTGCTCTCGACGCTCGCGCCAGAGCTCGCGAAGCACGTCGTGAGTCTCTCGTCGACAAACCAGTCGCTGAGCAGCCACCGCACGTGTCCCGTCGTGATCGCGACGCCGAAAGCGCTGCTGCGCGCGTGCAAGCCGAAGGACTTTGCGTTCACGCGCACGATCGTCGTCGACGAAGCCGACATGCTCCTCGGCGGCGGCTTTGAGCGCGACACGAAGCAGATCCTCGCGACGATCCGGAACCAGCCGCTGCTGCTCGCGCATCTCAATGACGTCGCCCACGCACGCGCAAAGACGAGCGTGCGCGCTGTCGCAGCCCACGCCATGGATGGAGACGACGAGGACGAGGACGACGAAGTGATCGACCGCTCCGAGATCGCGATCGGCGAGCAGCGCCAGACGATCTTCAGTGCCATATCCTCTTCCACTCGACCGTGTCGATCGCTTTGTCTGTTTACATGTCGAACCACACGCGCGTCGCCTTGACCACGAGTACGCAACGATCCCAGACTACGGCAAGCGCTCCGTGCGTCAGTACATCGACTACAAGTTCCCGAGCGCGCACTTTGCAGTCACTGACGTAGGTCCCACTCGCTCTCTCGCTCGTACGCACTGCTGGGCAGTGGACCTCACGACCTGTCCGTCTGTGTGCACTAGGACTTTCAACGCACGCTCCCGCGGCTCGACATGGCGTTCCACGACCTCCACGACGACGAACCTGGCAGTCTCGAGAGCGACGCTGCGCGTCAGGCGCTCGTGTGGCAGATCCTCACTGACCCGCGCCACGCGCCAGCTCACACGCTCGTGTTTGCGAACTCGGTCGCAAGTGCCGACGCGCTCTTTGCGTTCCTGGAGCAGCAGACCGCGACGAACGCGCAGGCGACACGCAGCTCACGCGCGTTCCCGCAGCGCGTGCTGCTGTTCCACAAAGAAGTCGACCGCCCGCAGCGCGCGCGCGTGCTCGCAGAGCTCGACGATGCCACTGCAGCACCAGTCGTCGTTGTCTGCACAGACATTGCCGCGCGTGGGCTGGACACGACGCGCGTGCGCCACGTCGTGCAGTACGAGTTTGCGACAGACGTCGTGAGTCACCTCCACCGCATCGGCCGCACAGCGCGCGCTGGCACAGCAGGACGAGGTATGGCGGGGATCTGTGTGGTGATGGCGTGTGAGCTGCGATGGGACTCTGACGGACAGACTGCTGGGCTGGTTGATGGACGGACTGTGTCGACCGTAGTCTCGAACATCGTGTCGAAGGCGAATGCGCTCGTGCTTGGGAAGATCCGCGCCGCAGGTGCTGCGCCACTCGATGGCGCGTTCAGCCGCAAGCGCAGCCTCCGGAAGAAAGCGAAGAAGGAGCAGCGATAGACAGAGCGAGAGAGAAAGAGAGAGAGAGAGAGAGAAGGCTATCGAGTGCGACAGCATGCATGCCACGCTGGACTCGCTCATAGAGACTATGCCGACCTCCATGATAGACAGCGAGGCATCAGTGCATTGAGTGGACTACGTGTCTGTTGTTCACGAGGCGAACAAGTGACACAATGCGCGCTTTCCAAGACGTCGGTCTGGTCGACCGATGCGTTCGCGAGCCACGTGCTGGTTCAAGTCGACGACCGGCGTCCGGTCCGCTCTCGCCACCAAGGTGGCCACACAGTTGCGAATCGACGCCCGTTGATCCTGTCCGACGACGGTGTTGTGAGCCACTTGCTGTTTGAAATCGATGTACGGCGTCCGTTGGTGGTGCCTCGCGTGAGAAGACGCCTCGTGCGAATGAGGCGTCTTCTCACAGACGCGCTAGCGACACAAGGAGCACGAGGAGCAGCAGACACAAGAGCACGATGGCCGACATGAAGGAGCTGCGTCTGCGCCGCGTCATTGGCTACAACGGTACGAATGGACACGGCTGCTGCTGCTCCGGCGACTGTGCGGAGTAGCGCATTCGGACGCTGACAACACTGCTGATGCTGGCGTGCTGCTAACGCGATGCCTCGTGCGACCTTGTTGCACGGCTGCCATGCGCTTTAGGCACGTCCCTCAACACGCTCGTCTACACGACGGACGGCAAGTACCTCGTCTACTCGCTCGGCCTCGCAGTCGTGATCCGGAACCTCCGCACGAACACGCAAGCGTTCTTGCGCGGCCACACGGACGTCATCACGTGTCTCGCAGTCTCGAACGACGGCACACGCGTCGCGTCCGGTCAGCAGTGCAAGAGCCGCGGGAACAAAGCGCCGGTGATCGTCTGGGACCTCGAGCGCGCGACGGCGCACATGCAAGCGAAGGCGGACCAGAGCGAGTGCGCGCTCTTTCGGCTCGTGCTGCACATGGGCAGGGTCCAGGACCTAGCGTTCTCGGCGCGCGACAGCTACCTCTTCACGGTCGGCGGGCAGGACGACAACGCGCTCGTGTGCTGGAACATGGCGAACGGCGAGCCGATCTGCGGCATCCCATCGGGCGACGACTCGACGCTCGTGGTCTCGGCGTTCCACACGAGCGCGAACGACGACTTGCTCGTTACGGGTGGGAACTACACCATCTCGGTCTGGCGCGTCGACACGAAGCACCGCAAGCTCCACTCGCTCCGCGCGAACCTCGGGAGTCTCAAGCGCATCGTCACGTGCATCGGCGTGTCGCCGGACGACAAGGTCGCGTACTGCGGCACGAAGACCGGCGACTTGCTCGAGATCATCCTCGACTGCGACCTCACGAAGCCGAACTGCATGTTCCCGCCTGTAGGGACGCAGAAGCCGCGCTACAGCCGCACGACGAAGGAGCGCTTCAGCCAGGGCATCAACACGATCCTCGTGCACGACGACGAAGAGAACAACCGTGTTGTCTTGCTTGGTGCCGGCGACGGCACGCTCGCAGGTTTGCGCATCGGCAGCGTTCGCGATGCGGCATCCAAGACCACGCCGATCCCAACAGACTTTACGGAGAAGCTCGTCGGCGGCATCACGTCTGTGACCGAGGGCAAGCACGGCGACTTCTTCGCCGGCACGAATCAGTCAAACATCTACCACTTTGAGCTGTCCGGTGACGCTGGCAGCGCTGGTCTCAAAGCCGAGCTCCGGTCGACGTGCCACTACAGCGCGATCAACGACATCGTGTTCCCGCACTCAGAGGACCGGCGCGCGGACGAGAACTCCCACCTCTTCGTCACGTGCGCGAAGACCGACATCCGCATCTGGAACGCGCGCAAGGGCCAGGAGATCCTGCGAGTCCAGGTGCCGAACCTCGTGTGCAACTGCGTCGACCTCACACCAGACGGCAGCGTGATCGTGAGCGGCTGGGACGACGGCAAGGTCCGTGCGTTCTACCCCGAGAGCGGCAAGCTCAAGTTCGTCATCCAAGACGCGCACAACGAGTCGGTCACTGCGATCGCCGTGTGCGTCCCCGCAACGTCGTCGTCGAAGGACTGGCGCTTGGTCACAGGCGGCAAAGACGGTCGCGTGCGCGTGTGGCGCATCACGCCGTCGCGCCAGACCATGGAGGCGTCGCTGAAAGAGCACCGCGGACCCGTGAACGCGATCCAGGTCGTGAAAGACTGCAGCGCGTGCGTGAGCGCGTCGTCGGACGGCTCGTGCATTGTGTGGAACCTCGAGACGTTCGTGCGCACGCAGGCGATGTTCGCGTCCACAGTCTTCCGCCGCATCCTGTACCACCCGGACGAGAGCCAGCTCATCACGTGCGGCTCGGACCGGCGCGTGACGTACTTTGACGCGTTCGATGGCGAAGCGATCCGCGTGCTCGACGAAGCCGCAGACGCTGAGATGCTTGCGATGGACATGGAGCCGAGCGGCACGGTCTTTGTCACCGGTGGTCGCAATGGTGTGCTCAAGGTCTGGCACTACGACAACGGCGAGACAATCGGCATCGGCAAGGGCCATAGCGAAGCGATCCACGCAGTCAAGATCTCGCCCGACCGCAAAGAGATCGTGACTGTCGGGTCCGAAGGCGCGATCATGGTCTGGGACGTCGCCGATCTGCTCCAGCACTAGGACTACTGAGGGAGGGACTGAGACTGAGACTGAGACTGGCTCGCGGACTGTGCATGAGAGAGAGAGAGATGATGATGTATGAGCGAGCGGGCAGGCGAGCGAATGAGTGCAGAAGCTCACTTGCTGGTCTCTACTTCGCCCTGTGGGTGATCGATGCCACTCGACCAGCAGTCGAAGGAGCAGCTACACCGAACCGACACCTGCCTGCCTGCCCAAGACCGTCTGACAGAGAGAGGTCGCACTGCGAAGCTCGTTGGTTTGGCCAATGCGCATGCGTAGCCTGTTCGAGCTGTGCTCGAGAGCCTGAGTGCCGATGCGTCAGCGCGTTTGGAGCTGAGCTGAGCTGAGCTGACAGTCACAGAGTGAGCGAGCGAATGCTGCTCGACAGTGATGAGCCAGATATTGACACATCTGTTTTCGACAAAACCGACATGTTTGTGACAGGACCGTTTGGACAAATACATGTATTCGACAATGCGCTCTCGACAGCGCCGAATGTCCTTCCTCGTTGACACTTGGCGGCAACGACTCACTGCTCCTTCTTCTCTACTTGCGCTTTGCCGCCAGCGCTGCGCACGCTTGGTCCATCTTGTCGAGACACTCGGCCGCGTGCTTGGGCTGGAACACGAGCGCTGGGCGAAAGCGCACGGCGTTCGTGCCGCAGCCACCAGACGCGACACCGAGCGTCTTGAGGACGCCGATGAAGTCGTTCCGGACCGCCTCGGTCGGGAGGTCCATGGCCAAGTACGTCCCCTGGCCGCGGACGTTCGTGACCAGCGACGGGAACTTGGCAGCGAGGTCTTCGAGCCCGCGCTTGAGGAACGCGCCGGTGATCGCCGTGTTCTCGAGCAAGTGGTCGCGCTCGAGCGCGTCGAGGAACGCCTGGAGCGCGATCATCTTCGTCGGGTCGCCCATCCACGTGTTGAAGATCCGGAAGCCCTCGGCGAGGCGCATCGACGGCTTCGCAAAGTACCCGCCGGTCTGGAGCTTCTTGCTGAACGTCACGATGTCCGGCGGGTTCGTCAGCTCCCAGTGCTCGTGTGCCCAGAACTTGCCCGTGCTCCCGCCGCCCGTCTGCACTTCGTCGACAATGAACGCCACGTCGTGCTCGGTCGCGAGCGCGCGCAAGCGGCGGAAGAACTCTGGGCTTGCGTAGTTGTCGCCGCCCTCGGCTTGGATCGGCTCAATGACCATGCCGGCAATGCGGTTCGCGCCGCTGAGCTCACCGGCGGCACTGCGGCGCAGGAGCTGGCCGACTTCGTCGAGGCACCGCGCCTCTTCCGCTGCGTTCGCCGCTGCGTGCGCCGCGAGCGGGTACTGGAGCTTCGGGAACGGCGCCACGGGCCAGTCGAACGCCGGGATGTCCACTTTGTGGATCGCTTTCGAGTGCGTCGTGGACATGCAGCCGAGCAAGCGGCCGTGGAAGCCGCCGTGGAACGACAGGATGCTCAGGTTCGGCGTCCCCGGCGCCTTGTGCTCCATCGACGTGGCGAGGTCGTGCGCTGACGGCGGTGCGCCTCCGCGGAGCTTCGTCTGGTACCAGATGAACACGGCCTTGTACGCGTTCTCGTTCGAGCACGAGCCGCACATGAACGTGTTGATGTCACTCAGCCCCGGCGGCGCGACCTTGAGCAGCGTCTTCTCAATGCGCTCGACCCAGTCCGCGGGCGGGAAGATCCCGAGGCACGGCCGCTGTGCGAGCATCGCGAGGTTCTTCGGGTCCGCCATCGCGCCGACGACGTCCGGGTGGTTGTACCCGACCGGGAGCGACGCGATCTGGCCGTAGATGTCCAAGAACCGGTTCCCGTCCACGTCCACGAGGTAGTTCCCGCGACTTGCGTCGTAGTCCGCGAAGAAGTTGACGGCCGCCGCGTTCTGGAGCGAACTGAGCTGCTGCAGCAGTGCGCGGGACTTGGGACCCGGCACTTCGCGCGTCACGACCTCGGCGTGCGCGTACTCGTTTGGGAACGCAGGCGACGGCGTGTGCGGCAGCGACCGCGTCGCCGTTGCGAACGACGCGCGAGCAGCACTGTAACGCCACGCGCCATTCGTGCTGCTGCTGGTGGCGATTGTGGCTGCGCGGCGGCAGCGCAAGAGCGCAGTGCGAGGGAGCGTCATGACTTGATTGGCACGTGGACTGGCTGGCGCAGCTCTGATGCGAGATGTGGTGGTGGCAAGCGAGCAAGTGCGCGAGTGAGCTCAGCGTGGTCGCGCGCACTCGCAGGCGGCGCTGCTCCATGAGGTGGCAGGCAGGCAGGCAGTGTGGTGGATCCGTTCCGAGGGTGCAAGCGTTGCTTTGATTTGCTTTTGCGACCAGAGAAAGGTGTGGTGTACGGCTGTCCGGATGCGCAAGTGCAACATGCCACTGGCAGCGCGCAAATGAGCTCGCTGTCCGGATAGCACACAGAGTTGTGAGCTTGCAACTTGCCGTTGTTTATGCACACAGAAGATCTACCAAAACGTCCACCACAAGGAGCTGGACATGGTAATAGGATATTCGAGTCAAAAGGAGAATGTATACCACAAAACGCACTGTTCGGTAGCAAGAGTTTGAGCAAACAAGCGCCAATCCATCCAATCGACGCGTTTGGTTGAAGATGCGCTCGGTGTTTGTTGCCTTTTGTGCGTTTGGTGCGCATTGAGCACTGGTGGTGGTGGTGGTGCTCAAGCGCGCTTGCCTTGCACGAGCGCTGCTGCTGTTGCTACTTGCGTGACACCTTTCACGCCAGAAGCAGACCGACCGCCATCCTGCTGCGCTCTGCAGCATTCGCAGCTGTGAGTCACGCACACTTGAGCGAGTGTGTTGAGAGCAAGAAGCTCGCGACTGGCATCGATCGATCGACCGCACAAACAGGTGCGCAGTGACATCGATCGAGCTTGCGCGTGAACTGGGCTGAACACCCGGGCGCACGAGGCGAGGGGCGTCGTTGCTTGGGGCAAAGTGCGTCTGCAGCTGGCGATGGTCCATACCAGACAGGCAAGTGCGACGAGCAAGGCACCACTGCAGCAACTCGGCGACGCATGCATGTCATCAGCACCAAGTGAGGCTAGTGAGGCAAGCAGTGATACAACATCGACTTGCAGCCGAGCAAGTGAGGGCGAAGCGAGCAAGTGCCGTTGCGAACGCTTGCGAGCGCCACGACAGCAGCGTGCGAGCGAGCAAGCGAGGCTAGAAGCACACGTCTTGACATTGACTTGCAAGCAAGCAGATGAGGTACGAAAGCGAGCAGCTCGACAGCAGCATGCGAGCAAGCGACCGTGTGTGAGTCAGGTGTGGTAAGCAGCTATGCTGGCAACGACACGCGAACCAGCATGCAATGCAAAGTGCGCATCGCATCACTCGTCGTCCTCTCCAAGCAAACGGTCGTTTATGGAGACGCACAAACGCGCGCATGTGTGAGCGAGCGAGAGCGAGAGTGCAGGCGTTGGCGACACTGCGCATGCGTGGTTTGGAGACATCAAAGTGTGCTTCGCTGGGTGGATCTGAGCACGTTGGTTGGCGTCGTTGACTCCGACTGCGCGACCTGCTTGGTGGTGTTGACTCGAGCAAGCGAGCAAGTCGGCGCTATTGTGTGCGACTTGC
>JAASFT010000518.1:0-18011 GCA_023333885.1 Globisporangium parvum
ATACAATACAATACAATACAATACAATACAATACAATACAATACAATACAATACAATACAATACAATACAATACAATACAATACCATACCTTGGGCTCTTCGACCGAGAGCTTCGAGAACTCTTCCTCCTTGTTGAACGCCGTGAGGCGCTCTTCAAAGTTAAAGTCGTGCGCTGGAGCCGTCGCGTCGCTGCTGCTGCTGCTGCCGCCCGGGACGCGGCGCTCTTTCCGCTTGAGCAAGTGGCCGCCCATGCCTGGGATCGTGCGCGCGCTGTCGCCACTGCTCTGCGCCTGCTGCTGCCGTCTGCTCTCGTTGTAGTTCGTCTGCTGCGCGAGGATCGCGTTCGCGCGCTGCTCGTACTGCGCATACTGCTCCTGCGGCGTCAGCGCTGGCTGCTGCGGCGGAGCCACTGGCGGATAGCGCGGCGACTGCGTCTGCGCAGCGTGCGCGCTTGAGACTGAGCCTGGCGTAAGCAGCGTCGGCGTCGACTGCACGGGCTTCGCCTTTGGCGGCGACGGCGGCGCACGCACTGCTGGCGGCTGCGCTGGCATCGGCGGCTGCACTGGCGGTGCTGGCGGAAGCGGCGGCTGCGGCGCTTGCTGCTGCTGCTGCGGTGGATACGCACTGTACGGCGCTGGTGGCATCGGCGGTGGCGGCGCGGCTTCGCACACGTGCAGGTCCTTGATCTCCGACGCTTTGAACGCAGCGAATTGCAGCACTTGGTTCGACGGCGGGATGTGCTCCGCGCGTCGGCCTTCTGTGCCAAACGACCGCACGTTCTGGAGCGCGACCATCGACTGGCGCGTGTCGATGTTGAAGAGAAAGCCCTCGTACCGAATGTCCGTCTTCGAGATCAAGCTAATGCGCGAGCCAATGTACGGGATGCCGTCCTTCGGCTTGTCCTGCGGCGGCGCTGGCGGCAGCGGCGGCGGAGGTTGCTGCATCGTTGGTCGTCTTCCACTCGTCTCGAGCGCTGTTGCTGTCGCTGCGGCGTGGCGCATTTGCAGCAGATGCGCAGATACAATAGCAGATGCAGATGCAGATGCGTCGTGAGCACCTACACAAGCGCGGAGAGAGAGAGAGAGAGCCAAGCACACTGCACGCGCTCGTCGTCGTGTCACGCACCTGCGGATGCGAGTCGTTCGTCGGATCTGGATTTTGGCTTGAGTGACGGATCGATTGGGGGGATCGGTGTGGCACACACTAACCCTTTGAAAACGGTTCGAATACGAAATCGAGTGCACCATTTGATCTTGCGAATTGTATGGAAGTTGGCATTGTGGACCACTCGGATTTTCTCGCGATTGTGTGGTGTGTATGTGCCAGCAACCCTCGATCAAGTGCGATCGATCTGCTTTCGCATACTATACTTGATCAGCGTATTGAATGAGCGAATTGAAGATGTGACAGCGGCTGTCGTGGTCATCCATTCCGTCGAAGCACCGCACAGTCGCAAGTACGCAAGCAGCAAGCAGCGAGCGACGTGGAGGCGAGGCGGCACGTGGGAAGGCAAGACGACGAGCATCATGGCGCCGAACTTCGCGCCTGGGAGCTGCGACCCGCGCGCTGCGTACGCGCTTGGCATGGTCGTCAAGATGCTGCGCACGTCGTCGGTGTCCAGTGCGTCGTCTGAGAAGAGCAGTCTGCCTCAAGCACCAGCTTCGACAGCGTCGCACGCGACGAGTAGCGACGGCAAGCGCGACGCGAGTGCTGCCGTGCCGCTCTGGCAAGTGAAGCTCGACAAGCTCCAGCGCGTGCTCGAGAGTCCGCATGTCGGACCGCAAGCGAAGCAAGGACTCGTGGCGCTGATCGAAGATGCGGAGAGTGTCCAAGACGTCTGGACGTTCTTGGACCGCGTCGACGACAGCAGTGACTGCTCCAAGTCCGCACAAGTGAGTGCGTCCAGCGCTGTAGCAGTGGCGCATCCTAGCGACTCGCTCGCAGACCACCACGAGTGCGTGGCGTTGCCAGTCGCAGCCATTCCGGAGGAGCTCGGCTGTGCGATCTGCTGCTGTACGTCCCGCTGTCTCTGCTGACCATGGCGGGTAAGTACGCGTAGCTGGCTCAGCGACTGACTCTGTCTCTCTACGCACCGAAATGACTGCAGCGGAGCTCATGCTCAAGCCCGTGAGCCTCGCATGCGGCCACAGCTTTTGCAAGTACTGCCTCGAGCTCTGGCTCGCGAACCGCGCGAACTGTCCGTCGTGTCGCCACGCTGCGCCGAGTGAGAGCGAGTGCGCACTGAGCGTGAACGTCGCGCTGCAGCAAGTCATCGCGACGTTCTTTCCGTTGCAACTCGCGGCGCTCGAGAGCGAGAGTCAAGCCGAGCGCTTTGCGCAGCTCCGGCGCGCGATCCACGACGCCTTGAGCAGCAGCAACAGCGACGACTTGCGCGAAGTGCTCGCGCGTTTGCCAGCTGGCACTGGTCCGGGCAGCAGCAGCAGCAACACAACAGCGCCGCCGCACGCAAGCAGTCGCCAGCAGGACCAGAGCCTCGCAGTCGCGCTCATCCTCGAGTCCGACGTCGAACTCCAGGAGCGCGTGCTCGCAGCTGAGATCCACGAGCGCTTGCGCAAAGAGCGGCTGCTGCGCGAGTCGTCGCGTCGGCGCCACACGGCAGCGTACAACACGACCGGTCTCTCGGCGCACGTGAACCCTGCGCTCTTGCACTTGAGCAACAGCACGACAACAGTGCGCCGCAACAGCAATGGCAACAGCAGCAGCACCAAGAGCAACAACTTGCTCGCGACGTTTCTCAGTCGCAAGAGCTGACATACAACGTCTAAGATACTAATGATACCAGCTGTCTCACTCGCCTTTTTCAACCAGCAAGAACCCGCACACAAACCCGGCAGCTGCAACACCTGCAACGAGCTCGGTCGTGAGCTCTTCGTGCCACATGTTGACGTACACTCCTGGGTCGCCGAGTGTGTACTGCAACCGCTGCGTCCTGTCAGTAAACGCGAGGCGCATTGCACGCTGGAGCTTGCGGAAGTGGTGGCACTGCTTGCGGATGTCGGCAGTTAGGGCTAAGAGCAGCTGCGACGGATCTGTACACCCGAGTGCGTCAATACCAACAGCGTCGAGACTCGCCCAGTGCGCACAGACGTGCTGGATGATGATGTCGCCGTGGCGCCGCGCAATGTTCGAGTTGTAGTAGCCGTCGTGCGGGACCATCGCTTCGCGGAGCTCGTACGTGCGCTTGTCGATCGCCATTTGGTGCAACCCCTCGGCTTTCCACTGCGGCACGAGGTCGGCAACTGCGTCTCGCCAGGCGCTGACCATACTGCGCACGCGGTCCTGGTACGTCTGCACCTCCTGCGCGTACAGTGCGCACGTTGCGCAGACGACGTGGCCGTGCTTGAGCGCCATGTTGTCCCAGTGGACGCCAAAGAGGCTCGTGAGAGGCGCATCTGGGCGGACAAACGCTGAGCCAAAGCCGCTCTGGACAGTGTTGAGAGCGCGCTCGAGGTCGTCCTGGGACAACGATGGCGGCACGACCAGCGCTCGAGTGTCGCTGGGGCGGAGTGGCAGAGCAATAAGCACTGGACGCGCAGTGTACACAGCAGACGCGTACTTGAACGGGATGTAGCACTGCGGCAGGATGCGCTCGAGCACAAAGTCAATGAGCGTGAGAAGCGGCACGTGCTGCCACTGCGGCATCGCGTGCACGGCGCTCTGCCACTTGGCGCCGTCGGGGGTGGTCGTGGCTGTGTCTGTATGAGATGGTGTTGCGTATGACGGGGACTGTGGCGGTGGATGATGTGTCTGCTGCTGTGCAGAACTGGAGCTCACATGGCAGTCGTCGACCTGTCCAGCGAGCAGCTGGTCGTCTTCCCAGTCGCTGTCGATCTCGTCGACCACGAGCTCGCTGTTGTAGATCGACGTCTTCCACAGCGGTGTTGCGTGCCACCAGTCTGCTGCGCAGCCTTCGAGAAAGTGCTGAGCGCATGGGACGCGCACAAGCAAACTCGTTGTGAGCACTCGGTCGGTCCGGAGTGCGCTGCACGTGTTGAGGAGCTGCACCGCAGCGTGGAGATCCAAGAACTGCAGGATCTCGATGCTCGGGAGCGACAGGAAGCACGGCACAGGTGCTGCCTCAGCCGGCGCTGCTGCTGCTGCTGCTGATGCTGCTGGACAACCAAGGCTGCGCTGTGAAGACATGTCGCTAGTCAGTGCCGCTTTGACCTCCTCGTTCGTTTGTTCGTTCGGTGACTTCTTGAGTTTGGTGTGCAACGAGAACTGGTACATTGTGCCACTGTGGCACACTGTACCGTTTGGTTGCAATTCAAATCCAAATTGAATTGCACATTCGATATCGAATTATCGGAGCAGATGTGTGCGAGTCAGCAGGAGTCACAGCGCTGAACGGCATCGACGCAGCGAGCGTAGGCGTCCCGATCATGAGCCCGAGAGGCGAAGATGTCAACATCATTGCGACGTGTGGAGCAATCGACCTCTTGGCGGCGTGAACAAAGACCAAGTCAATGCTGTTTGCTAGAGATTTTTGCGGGCATCAAGCGCCTTGTGAGCGCGATGTCTTCTACTTTCACAATGAGCCAATGTGGTGTGTCTTTTTTTGACGAAGCCAATTTTGGTCTGGCTTTGAATTATCAAAATATAATGTGGTATTTATGAATTTGACAGTGTGAGTGATGTTCGTTTTTGTGAGTGCTGGTATCCGTTTCAAATGTCGACGAGGTGGTGAAATGAAATGACTCATTGCGAGTTGCGAGTTGCAAGTCGAGCTCATTCATCAAAGCATCCGTTCGAGCGCCTCCTCCACCGCACATACATGAGCCGTGTCGTTGTGTTCACGGGCACACTCGCGCAGCCGCGCAAAGAGGCAGCAGCTGAAGCCGAGCGCCATGGCTTCACTGTCGGCGGGAGCATGACGAAAGCCACGACGATCCTCGTGTGCGGCGACAAGGTCGGCGCAAAGAAGATCGAGGACGCGAAGAAGCTGAACGTGGAGGTGCTCACCGAGACCGAGTGGCGCGCGAAGCTGAGTGGCAGTGATGTTGCTGGCGACGCCGACAGCGCTGCGTCTGCACCAAAGCCGCAGCCAGCGTCTGCAGCGTCAAAGAAGCGCAAAGCCACAGAACCGAAAGCAATCGTTGCTGCAGCTGCGGCTCCTGCTGCCGACGCGATCGCTCCGAGTGCCAGTAGCCCATCGAGCGAGATGGAGACAGTCGTGTTTACGGGCACGCTGCTGAAGCAGTCGCGCAAAGAGGCGACGAAAGTAGCGGAAGCCAAGGGCTTTCGTGTCCAGCCCAAGACGACGAAAGCCACGACGTACCTCGTCTACGGCGAGCGCGCGGGACAGAAGCTCGACGAAGCGAAGAAGCTCAATGTGACAGCCTTGACAGAGGACGAGTGGGAGCAAAAGCTCGCAGCGATCGCCGGCAGTGACGCCAGCACGCCGCCGCCTGCGAAGAAGCAAGCGCTCGAACCGTCTGACGCAAGCAGTGGCGACATTGAGTTTGACGACGCGACTGGTGCGATCAACGGCATTCTTCCCAAGCGCTTGCTCCCCGACGGGACGTTCCACGACGTCAAGAGCGCGTCGTCGAGCGCCACGTACGTGCTCAAGCGCCTCGGGAGCACGTACACGTGCAACTGCCCCGCGTGGCGGAACCAGCGCCATGCACCGACTGCGCGCACGTGCAAGCACTTGAAAGAGCTCTTGGGCGACGCGTACGAAGCTGCACGGACCCAGCGCACCGCTGGTGCAGTTGCATCTGCTAGCAGTAGCTCCAAGAGCAAGAGCAGTGGCTCGCCGACGCGCAAAGCCACGGCGCCGAAAGTGCTGCTTGCGAACAAGTGGGAGCGCGAGAAGCACGACCCAGTGAACTGGTGGATCAGCGAAAAGCTCGACGGCGTGCGCGCGTTCTGGGACGCGAAGCGCCGCGTGTTCCTCTCGCGCTTGGGCAACGTGTACCCCGCGCCAGACTGGTTCACGACCGGTTTCCCAGACGACGTGAACCTCGACGGCGAGCTCTTTGGCGGTCGTGGCAAGTTCCAATTGACAGTCGGGATCGCAAAGACCGACGGCTCGAAACACTGGGACCAGCTCGTGTACAAAGTGTTTGATGCACCATCACTCATGGGCAAAACGTTTGAAGACCGCATGGCGACTGCGCAGTCACTCGTGACGGCCGCGAGCTCAGAGTTCATCGAGTGGGTCGAGCACACGCAGTGCTCGTCGCTCGCGCACCTGGACGACGTGTTTGCGGAGATCGAGAAGCTGGGCGGCGAAGGCTTGATGATCCGCGAGCCTAAGAGCGCGTACTGCGAAGGTCGGTCGTCGTCGCTGCTCAAGATCAAGAGCTTCCACGACGGCGAAGCGATCGTCGTGGCGCACGAAGCCGGGAAAGGCAAGTACGTCGGCATGACTGGCGCCTTGCGGTGTAAGATGGCGAGCGGCAAGATGTTCAAGTGCGCGAGCGGACTCTCGGACGAGCAGCGCGCGTCGCCGCCCGCAGTCGGGAGCGTGATTGTGTACAAGTGCCAGGAGCTCACGAACGACGGCATCCCGCGCTTCCCCGTCTTCCTCGGACTCGCAGCGGACAAGACGTGCGCAACGGACCCGATCATTGCGAACGCTGTAGGTCGCGAGTAGCTCCTGGCGTGGGTAGCGAGAGACCGCGCCATGCATATGCATATGCATATGCACAGTGAGAGAGAGAGATGCCTGTACAATTGGAATGACACCACTATGGCGACAGCTACAACTTGACATCCAGCCAGCCACATGGTTGCCAGTCCTAGGTCTCACGAGAGCAAGAACTGGATCCTCGCCTTTGCACTCGGACTGCACACCGCAGACGCCAGTGGTGGCGCACTCGCACGCGGCGTCTCAGTAGGACAACCGCGCGTACTGACATCGCTCCGGTCGCTCGAGGCGCCAGCAGCGAGGCGGATTCGCTCGACTGCAGCAGCGTCGCGTGACAGATGCGACTCCACACTGTCATCGACACTGCGAATGGCGTCTTCGCTAGTGCCACTTGGATCGCGTACGGACGCACTGGACGGATCCGCGTCGAGCTGCCCGATCATGCAGTACTCGCTGATGCGTGCGTCGCGGAGCACAGCCGACGCAGCGTCCAAGCGCCCGAGCACGCCACTGAGCGCAGTGACAAAGTTCACGTCAGCGTTGTACGCCGTGATCGCCCCAGATGCGTTCACGTGTAGCTCCAAGCTGAACGGGTACTCGATCGCCGCGCCGGTGAGCCGCTCAGTGAGCGCCGCGTCCTCTAGGACATGCGGAAAGATGAGTGCGAGCGTGTCGTGCGTGATGTACGCAGTGAGGCGACCAGTCGTGCGCACAACTGCGCTCGCACTGTCGACATCGCCTTCTAGCGCATCCGCGGCTGGTGCAACGTCAATGGTGCCCAGGTGCATGCGCAAGCCTGCGTGGCTCTGCGTGTAGCGCTGCCACTGCTCAATGAGCACGTCGCGACCAGTGTGTGTGTGGAACGCCAGGTGTGGATCTACACGGGCGTCGAGGAACGACTGTTGCGTGCTTGTAGCTGCGATCTGGCGCTGGAGCGCTCGGAGCGGCCCGGGCAGCACAGCTCGACTGCTACTGCTAGTGTTGTTGCTGGCGTGGAGCATGCGCATGGCGCGCACGTCGAGGCTGTCACCATCTGGGATGCGCAGGAAGCCGTCGCGGAAGATGCGAAAGTACTCGTGAGCGAGCGCGGCAGCGGAGCCCGTCGTGTCGAAGCGCGTCGTGAGTGCGCGCGTCGCTACGAGGCTCCGCTGGAGCTCCAAGTCGCTGATCTCCTGCCGCAAGGCGTTCACGTCCAAGCGCAAGCGGTCTTCGAGGTACTGCAGCCGATCGCGAAAGCGCGCGAGGCCGCGCGGGAACTTCTTGCGCACACTCACACGCGTCGACGCACTCGAAGGCGCTGCGCGCTGTTGTCCGCAATTGCTCGGGCTCGTGCTAGTGCTGGTGGTGTGCTTGGTGAGGGCACGACGGCGCACGGGTCCGAGCAGCGGCGTCTGCTCGGGAAACGCGAGCGCATCCTGCAGTGACGCGATCGCAGGTGCACCGGCTGCGACACCAGCTGCCAGTGGCTCCGGAGGTCGTCGCGACGACGACTGCTGTAGCGGTACGATCTCGAGTCGCTCGTGCTCGGCAGTTCGCATGCTGCTGCTGTTTGTGCAATGCAATGCTGTTCGCCTGCTGTCCGAGCGCTGTTGGGTCGTCACAGCTGTACGTTTGGAGAGTGAGGACGCAACATCATCAACAGCTCAGTAGCGAGCACGAGTGAAGCCCTTGGCACGAGACGCCGTGCCTTTCCTTCGTCGTTGTTCGTCGGTGTTCGCTGCAAGAAGATTGCACGTGTGTTCGGCACCACTTCAACAGCCGCGTGGTCCACACAATTGCCAGCCTAGTGAAGCGAAGTATAATGAAATTCTCGATCGAACCTTAAAATTAGTATTGACAGTGTGAAACGCAACTCGCTCAAATGAAACGAGAGTCTACTATTCAGCAAATGACGCTACTCCGATCCAACTCAAAGCTGCCCGAACGCCTAAAGTCTGGACGACGAGTATGGCGACACCACTTCACGCGCGTCGTCGCGGGAGCGGCACGGCAGGCGCGAACGACGCCCAACGCCAGCAGCAGACACAACAACATGACGCAGCTGCAGCAGGCAGCAGCAGCGCACTCGGCGGCTTTGGCCAGTCGCTCGCGCAAGAAGTCGACAATGCGACTGCCAAGTGGATGAAGATGATCTCGTCGACGTTCTTGGGCGAGAGCGCGAGCTCGTCGCTCTTTGCACGCCGGGCGCCAGCGCTCACTGCAGCGCCACACGAAAGCGCTCCGCGCCGCAAAGGCAACATGCGCGAGCTCAAGATCGCGCTCGTCGGCGGCTCAGCAGTAGTGCGTTCGTTTGTTGAGCTGCTGCTGTTCGTGTTTCACTGTCGGAGCTCTTCTAGTACGAGCGACACGACTTACACCTGCTCACTGGTGTCGCTACCTGTCTGTGCGACCGCTCGATGTCAACAACAGGGCAAGACGAGCATCGTCCGGCGCTGGCTCCAGCGGTCGTACCCGTCGCAGTACTCACCGACAATCGGCGTCGACGTCCATGCGATGCCGTTCAAGCACCCACGCACGGGCGAAGACGTGCTGCTGCACATCTGGGACGTCTCGAGCGCAGAAGTCGACGCGAGCGCAGCGTCGCTCCACGCGCTCGTGTGCGAAGGGCTCGACGGCGTCTTCTGCGTCTTCAACGTCCATCGCGTGAGCTCGATCGCAGCAGTCGACAAGTGGCGCCACTGCCTGAGCAAGTACACGTCGGCGCGCGAGCTCCCGTTCTTCCTGCTCGCGCACAAAGCCGACTTGCTCCAGAAGCGCGTGATGACAAGCGACGACATTGCGTCGTATGCGCGAGTACGTCCAGTGATGGTGCTTGGGGTATTTGGACCACGAGTGATGGTCTGAACTTGCATTTGCGCATTCACTCGCATGGGTACGCACCCTCGGGTATGAATGCTACGATAGACCGCAGGGTACCGCGGCTGGATGTGGACCGTCGGGCGGTCGAACTTTGGCGAGAACGACAAGCACCCAGCGGTGATGAACGCCCTCGCGCGTATGGTCGAGCTCGTTCTGAAAGCCCGCGACGCTGCAGAGCTCGCACAGGCGTCGCGCGATGCAGTTGCGCCAGTACGTCCTTCACTCGTGGGCTTTCTCTCTCGTCCATCGTTCTGACCAGCGAGGACTCTAACTGGACGGAGTCGGTGCTATGTATGACTAGGGCATCTTTGCGTCGCGCACGAGCGTGCCGCTGGACGTGATTGAGACTGACGACGCGCTCCATCAGTTCGCCACGTCGCTCCTGCGCATCCCGACGCACACGATCACGACGATCCCACGCAGTGGCGACGGCGCTGGTGATGGCTCAGCCTCTGGTAAGCCAGATCGTCCAAAGCAAGCGCCTCCGGTGCCTCTTTCGACTGCGACTGCGTCGCCAGCAGTCGACTACGGCGGCAACTGGATCCTCGGGACGCACAAAGGCGTGTACTTGCGCGCAACGAATGACAGCTTCGTTGCGAACGACGAGACTGAAGACGAAGTGACTGAGACTGAGACGTTCACGTTCCCGTTTGCAAACGTCGCGCGGCTCGAGCACGAGCGCAAGGACGGCAGCGATGGTGGAGATGCAGTGGCGGAGAGGGACGGTGCCAGCGGCTGTGAAGGCGACCGTCGCCCATCCGCAGATCCAAACGACGCAAACAGCAGCAGCAGCAGTGACGAGCGTGACGATGATGATGACGATGAGGAAGACGACGACGCGCGTCTGCAGCGCGAGCGAGCGGCGACTGACCGCATCAACGACGAGCTCGCGTGGCGCTTCTTCGCTGGGAGCATCGACCGCGCGCGCACGGAGCAGATCCTCTCGTGCGTCGCCCACATTGCTGTCTGCCTGTGTGGGGCAGTCATGGGCTAACCTTCACTCAATGCCTTGTCTGCGCATGTGAGCAATCAGTGACAAAGAGGAAGGAACGTTCCTACTGCGGCGCAAGGACGCGCAGACGCTCATCCTGTCGTACGTCGGCGCGTCGCAGATCCACCACGTGCTCATTGAGTACGCGCAGCAGCAGTACCACATTGGCTCGTCCAAGGTCTGTTGTTGGGTTCTCCCTCGATCTGGACAAACAGTGATGGTCTATCCGCACCCAAAGCCACTGACTCCACACGTGGTGCTGCTGGCTGTGCTTCTAGACTTCGCACGCTGCGTTCGCGACGCTGTGGAAGTGTCTCCGAAGCGTGCGGCGCTACGCCTATCGCGGTCTCCTCTTCACGCGCAACGCGGACTTTCGCGTCGGCACGAAGCCAGCGCCAGCGCTCGAGACGCTGAGTGATGATGGCGTCGCACTCGCTCAGCCGCTGCCAGTGACGCCGAGCATCTGGCGCACGCGCACGCGCAGCAGCTCGAGCAGCTCGCTTGGCGACAAGAGCAGCAGCGCGAGTCGCCAAGCGTCGCCGCGCAAGCCGCCGCGCTTGGTCTCTGGCTTGCAAGCGACGCAAGAGCACGTGCGCGTGCCGCCGCAGCTGCGCATTGAAGAGCTCACGCAGGACTTTTACGCGCAGCTCTCGGAGCGGCTTGCGCACTTGGCGGCGACAGCGAGTGAAGGTCGGAGCGACACAGCTCAGGAGACCAAGCGCAGCAGTGGCGACGATGAAGTGCAGGCGCTGCTGGACATGGTACGAGCACTTGCACACTTCGTACACAAGTGCTCGGAGGGATGGATGGACTCACGTGTGTGCCGTGTGTGCAGGTCGAGCGCGAGAAGCGAGTGCTGCAGCAGCGCCGTGCGTCTGAGACGAAAGACGCGGAGACGCAGTGGCGGCAGTTTGTCAAGAGCATGGAGTCGTGGAACCGCATTGTGATGAACCTCGTACGCGCTACCCCTTCTCGCTCTGCCGTCGCAACACGTTGTGGCGAGTGTGCCATGCGACTAACGTCCATCTCGTTCGGCTCTGATCAGGAGCTGCAGTCGCTGCGCGTCCAGTGAGAGCGAGGGCAACGGAGGAGCAGCGAGTATGTAGGAGGGAGTGGTAGTGCGTAAGTGACCAGACTGTGTGCATGGCGTCGTGTGGTCGCATTGAGTGGCAGTCGTATCGCTCGGTGTCTGGTGCCGTGTGAGCTGGAAGAGTGAGCGAGATGTGACCACTTTGTATGGACACTTGATGGACCATGATCTGCCATTGAGGAAACCACGCTGTCTATAATTGTGTTTATTGAAAATAGCAGCCGTGTTTGCAAAATGCATCCATATATGTGCATAATACAGTTATCTGGAAAATATGCAGATCATGATCAGCACTTTACCAGTTTATACTGCTCGATACTGTAATATAGGTGTGAATTTCCACCTTCCCTGATTTTTCGCTCGCTCGCTCTCGTAAGGCGCAGTTCGCTTCCCCCAAACAGCTCAAATTCACGCCAGCGCATTGAAGCAGAAGCAAGTGAGCGAGCGAGATGCAGTGGCGCGTGTGGTGCGCAGTCGCGGCAGTCGCCGCCAGCTTCGCGTCGGTTGTGCGCGCAGACGCCGAGAACCACGAGGTGCGTCTCGGCATCCACTCGCTCTTTTGGACACTGCTTGCGCGCGTTCGTTCGCTCGCTCGGTGCGCATGACCAGCGTGGTGACGTGGCACGATGGCATGCGCTTGCCATGTCTGTCTGTGTGTGTGTAGTACTCGAAGGGCGATGAAGTGGTCATCTGGGTGAACAAGATCGGTCCGTTCAACAACCCGCAAGAGACGTACACGTACAACTCGCTGCCGTTCTGCAAAGGCCGCGGCATGGAGGAACCGGAAGCGCATGCGCTCGGCATCGGTGAGATCCTCGAAGGCAACGAGCTCTTCAACTCGGGTCAGCACGCGTACTTTGGGCTCGACACGCCCAAGACCACGCTCTGCTACCAGACGCTCTCGGACGCCGACGCGCTCAAGTTTGGTGCTGCGGTACGTCCAACAGCGCGCTGCTGGCTCTCGGGCTTTTCGCGATTCCAACTGACTCGTGTCGACGCGTATGGCCATGCAGGTGGACGAGCACTACTGGTACCAGCTGAGCATCGACGACTTGCCGGTCTGGGGCCTCGTGGGCAAAGTCATGAAGCCGAACGACGACCCCGAGTACCTCAAGCACGTACGATCCACGCTACGCACCCACTGACTGTTTGTAGCTGTTGCTAGGACGCGGACCGTCACTCACTGCCCAGTGCTCTGTCTGTCCACTATAGTACCCCGTCGGCACGCGCGTGCTGTACACGCACAAGAAGTTCTCGATCTCGTACAACGGACCGCACATCATCCACGTGAACCTCACGTACTCGGACGTGCTCACGTCCATTACGTCCAACAAGTACGTCGGTCTCACACACGTGTGTGTGTGACCATCACTCTCAGCCCTGGTTCTGACCATCGCTCTTTCTCTGCTCTGTGTAGACGTGTGGAGTTTACGTACGAAGTCGAGTGGACGCCGAGCGACATTGCGTACGAGAACCGCTTTGACCGGTACTTGGAAGACGAGTACGTCCCTCTCTCGCTTCGTTGGCGCGTGTGCTTGGCAGTGTCGGTGCGATTCAGTGGACCATCACTCATTGTCCGGTCCGCGCTCCCAGGTTCTTTGAGCACCAGATCCACTGGTTCTCGATCTTCAACTCGTTCATGATGGTGATCTTCCTCTGCGGTCTCGTCGCGCTCATTCTTCTCCGGACGCTCAAGAACGACTACGCCAAGTTTGCCGAAGACGACGCGGAAGAAGAGCTCATGCTCGACGGCAAGAGCTCGCTGCTCAAAGACGACGCAAACTCGGGCTGGAAGCTCCTGCACGGCGACGTCTTCCGCGCGCCGCCGTACTTGCTGCTCTTTTGCGCGCTGATTGGCACTGGCGCGCAGCTCCTCGTGCTCTCGATCTTCGTCGTGCTCATTGCGATCGTGTCGTCACTGTACATGCAACCGGGCGGGATCGTCTCGGTCGGCTTGACTGTCTACGCCTTCTCGTCGCTCGCAAACGGCTACGCCAGCGGCGCGTTCTACCACCAGTTCTTCTACCCGCGCGTCTCGAAAGACTGGATCCGCGCCATGTGCCTCTCGTCCGCGCTCTTGCCAACCGTCATCTTCGTCGCCGTGTTCTTTATCAACGCGTTGGCGGTTGCGTACGGCACGACGTACGCGATTCCGTTCGTGACGATCGTCCAGGTGATCCTCGTCTGGTTCTTCGTGTCGTGTCCGCTCGCAGTGCTCGGGACGATCCTCGGGCGCCACGGCGCTGCGAAGAGCGGGTTCCCATGCCGCGTGAACAAGTTCCCGCGCGAGATCCCGCAGGCGCGCTGGTACTTGCGGCCGCCGGTGATGATCGTCTTGACTGGCATCTTGCCGTTTGGGTCGATCTTCATCGAGATGTACTTCATCTTTGCGTCGTTCTGGAGCTACAAGTTCTACTACGTCTACGGCTTCATGCTCCTCGTCTTCCTCATCCTCGGCATCGTCACGCTCTGCGTCACGATCGTCTGCACGTACTTTTTGCTCAACGCCGAGAACTACCGATGGCACTGGACGTCGTTCGCCGCGGCGGGCAGCACGGCGCTCTACGTCTTTGTCTACGCGATCTACTTCTTCTTCTTCAAGACGAGCATGTCGGGCTTCCTCCAGACGTGCTTCTACTTTGGCTACATGTACGTCAGCGCTTGCTGTGTGTGCGCTGTGGGTGGCTGTGGTGGCACTGGACTGACAAGCGTGCGTCGTGACGCGTTGTCATGGGTCGTGCTGTGGCACAGGGGACTGTTTTGCTTTTCGTTCTTCATCATGTGCGGCACGATCGGGTACTTTGGCAGCAGTGTGTTCACGAAGCGCATCTACCGCAACATCAAGTGCGAGTAGCTCGTCCGACGACGACGACGGCGCGACGGCAGTCGATGCGAAGCAGATGGCACTGCGACTGCGCTTCCAAGCACGAGCAGCAGCGTGGTGCCGGTTGAGTGGCCGACGATGCCCGTTCGTTGGGAGCGCGCGAGTGCGTGAAGCCTCCTCGAGAGTGAGAGCGCGACTTGGTGCATAGAGAGAGAGCGCGGCTGAGTGAAGCGCGTTGGTTCGACAGAGAGAGAGAGAGAGAGCGTGCGAGTCAGTCGACAGAGTCGTCGTAGCGACGCGAGCAATGGCGAGTGACTGCGCAAGTGGGTCGAGTCGTGTTGCGTCTACTTCGGACGCCTGCGTCTACTACCAACTACCGACTGCAACTCTTGTGAGTCGGTTAGACTTCTTCTACCCAAATGACTTGGCAATGTCGACAACTGCTTGGATCGTGCCTGCGATCATGCCAGCGACACCGACAGCGATGATCGCGTAGTGCAGGACTTTCGACCCGAGCGAGAGCGAGTGGCGGTGGAGCTTGAGGTAGAGCACCGGCGGAATGATGATCGCCAACATGCTCGAGCCGACGGCGCCAAAGAGGCTGATGAGCAGTCCGACGTCTGGGATGCAGATCGCAATGATCATGAGCGTCGTGCAGATCATCGAGCGATAGAGCGTGCGGTTGCACTCGTACTGCGACATGCTGAAGACGCGCTCCATGAACGGCGGGAGCTTCGGCGGCACCTGCGTGCTGCTCCGGTGCTCTGGGTGGCCAGGAGTGATCGAGAGCGTCGAGAGGTGCGAGTGCGGTCGCGAGATCGACGACGCGTGCGAGTCGCGGAGCTCAATCTCCGGTGTGAGCGGGTAGTTGTGGTGGTGGTGACTGCTTCCGACTTGGTGGTGGCGCTGCCGCGGGTGGTGACTGTGACTGTGGCTGTGGCTGTGGTGGCTCGGCAGCGCTGCTGGACGCATGAGCGACCCGGGACGCGACATGGACTTCTCGAGCACTTGGATCGCCGGGTAGAACTGGATCGGGAACGACAGTGTGCAGGCAAACGCCAGGAGCGCATTCGCCTGTGTTCGTAGGGCGAAGAGATGGAGGCAAAGGGGGAGTGAGTGAGTGAGTGGGTGTGACTGGAACGGTGTGTGCCCGTATCGAGGACGTACCGCAGTGACGCCCCATCCTGTGCAGTAGTCGTGGAGCACAGCAGTCATGCTGCCGTTTGTGATGCGACCAAACGCGACAGTCGGGAGCTCGCCAATGACGAGGAACAGCACGAGGATCGCGAGCATGCAGACTGCGAGGATGCGCGGGAAGAGCGTCGGCGAGCTCATCTCGTTCTGGATCGGCAAGATGAGCCCGATGCCTTCAAAGCTGTACACCGCCGTGCCTACGAGTCATTCAGTCAATAGGCAGACAGAGAGTGCGCGTGAGTGAGTGAGCGAGCGGCCAAGTCTCTCGATGCCACGAGCTGTCGCTGTGTGTGAGTTCGCACCGTAGAATGCTGGAATGGCGCTCCAGTCGATGTGCACGGGCTCGAGTCGCGGCTTCTCTGGAGTCGCTTCGTACTCGATCGAGTAGTAGAACACGATCGCAATGCCCGAGATGACTGCAATGTTGGCTGGTAAGCACGACACGTCACGACACAGTGAGCGATTCGACCTGCCGTATCAACCGCCAGCAGCGGCAGACCCACACAGCACACCACAAGCAGCAGGCGCAGACGTACCGAGTCCAGAGAACGGCGTGATGCGCTTGAGTGTCCGGAGCCACGAGAGCAGGAGCAACACGGGGAAGATCGCGAGGATGAGGTGGCGCTCGTGCACGACGCTCTGCATTCTGTGCGTCACACAAAACGACAGCAACCAATCACACAAAAACAGCGCAACACGGCAACGTGAGTGCGCCACGCCACCGTCACGCCTCCTCACTCGTCTTGAGCCAAAGCGCAGTTGCCACGCGCACGCACTTGTCCGGCAGCACGACGTGGATGTTCGTCGCGATGAACGTGAAGTAGACGCAGCAGATGCCCAACTGCGTGCCGACGAGGAAGACGTCGATGAGGAGCTTGCCTTTCGGTCCGAGGATCTCACGCCCGACGTCGCCGAACGACATGGGCGTGTTTGGCGCGACCATGCGCTTGCAGTGCAGCAGCAAGTCCATGTTGTAGACCGACACGAGCGCCTAGCAACAGCGCATCGCGTGCTGTGAGCTCACGGGTCCTCCTCCGACGAGCGCATGGCTACACGCATGCACCACTTGGACGTACCACAATGACAAACATGACGGGCGCCGCGTAGATGCCGGTCTGCGAGAAGCCGTTCGGGAGCGACATGGCGCCTGGGCCGATGTTGCCTTTGAGCAAGTGCACGACGACAGCGAGCACGGAGAGCTTCTCGCGCAGTGACGGTGCAGGCACGCCAAACGACGCCGAGCGCGCAAGCGGCGGCGGCGGCGTCATGCTCGCAGCATACCCTGTGTGGCGCGAGTCCGCGTTCGCAAACGACTTGTGCGACGCAAAGCTACGTGCGCTGCAGATGCCGTCGGTGTTGTCGAGATGCTGGAGCTGCTCGTGGCGCTTCGCCTTGTCCTCTGCGAGCAGCAGCAGCTGGTCGCCTGTGGCTTCTGCTCGGCCTGCTGCTGTTGCTGCTGCTGCTGCGGCGGCGCTGCCACTAACGGCGCGGCGGTGGCTCGAGATGTCGGCGACTGCAAAGTCGCGCGGCGACGAGTCCGAGTCCGTGGCACTGAGCGGCTCCATTGCGTCGTGCGAATGAATGAGCGCGAGCGTGCGTGCGTGCGCAGTCGAGCGGAAGAGCAGAAGTGAGTGGCGAGTGGCAATCAATCGCAGCGCAGTGTCGCCGCGCTCGCCACGCTCACGCTCCCGCCTACACTCCTGCTGCTCGTGTGGTGGTCTGTTGGCGGATGTGGCTGAGGTCGAAGGCGGCCAATGTGTGCGCACGTGTGGCGAGCTGCTCTTCATGCTGCGCCTCTTTGCGCATCACCTCTGTGTCGTTGCATGTCCTATCAAATATGCGCGCATTACGTGCCGCAGTGCGGGAATGCGGCATTGCGATTGCTCTTGTTGTGTATCGAGGCAGACAGAGGCTTTCGCAGTGCAACGCTTGCGAATTGCACAAACCCGTCACAGAGACACTTCTGCAACCAAGTGGTGATGAGACTGTAATTTACGTCTTTTCGTTCGCGACTGGCTACACGAGTAAAAAACATTGTGCAGTAGCATTTATTATTCAAGCTGTATTGGACTCGTCAAGTCGCTCAAAAATGGGTACATGCGAATGATTCGCTTCCTGCGCCACAACGATTGCCAGAAACGCACCCAACGAGTCCATTGTTTCGCTTGAGCAAAAGCAACACAGTGCTTGCCAAGCAGACAGCAACTCTCGCTTCAAGAGTCCCTTCATGTGGTCGACAACAAGCAGCAGCATGGCGGACCTCCCGTCACGCGCAGCCACGCAGTCACATTCACCAGCATGGTCGCCATGCGAGCGCCAAGACGACTGCGCGTGGCACGCCACCATGACACTCGCGCACTGCCGCTGGCGATTGGTACAACCGCGTAGAGGTGCATTTGCTGCTGTGCGCCTGTGCGGTCCACGCCGCGTCCAAGTC
>JAASFT010000519.1:0-18008 GCA_023333885.1 Globisporangium parvum
AGCGAACAAACCATCTAACGAGGCCTAGCCATCCAGTCAGCCAGTCGTGCTGCAGCATGCTGATGGGAGTGCAGAGTGTGCGTGTGAAAGCAAGAGAGAAGAGCGAAGAGTGAGCACACACATGCAATGCCACGTGTGTGTGTGCCATGAGCTTGCATCTTGAGAGGGACCATGGTCAAGGCGGTGGTGTACTCGAGTCTCGGAGCCTGGACGACGAGGCGGTCGTCTGGCGAATCGGTGCCGCTCTCGCAAGCACGAGCAGTGTGACTCTGATCTCTGATGCCAGAGGCGAGCAGAGAGCATGGGTGTGCGCGCTGAGATCCAGGACTCGTGCGGTCAAAGTGTGTGTGTGTGCGTTGCGCGCGCAGGCGCTTACACTCAGCGAGTTGGCACACGTCGCAGCGTGGCAGTCTGCTTGCGCAACGGCATTTGAGGATCCGTCAAACAAACCGGTTTGTTTGGTGAATTCTCACTGTCCGCAGTCAGTTCTCTCATACATTCCGCTTGTTGTTGCGGAGAGAGAATATGAATATCAGGAAACCCCAAAAACTGGCCATCCCAAATCTGATGCAACATCTGGCTCCCAAACTGCACTGTCGATACTCAGCCCAAGTGCAATCCCAGCTGCTGTTGCTTCATGGGGATGTACCGCCGATGGAGCAACGATCAGGACCAAAGTGCACGAACCTCGCACAAACGAGGAGCACATCGCCACACTAGTGCCATCAAACATCATCAAAGCATCGACGGCACATCCACGCTTTGACGCAACGCAACGCGCCTCGGTGCACACAAGCTGCTCGAGCCTCGCGATGTGGCCGCGAGCAAGACAACCATACAACAACAACGGCGCCTCGTCTTGACTTGGCGAGACGAAGGCATCGAGCGAGCCACGTAGCGAGCGCGATGCGATCGGCCTTCTCGTTCAACTCGCGTCAGGTTGCTGACACCGTCTTGCAGCGCACCTTCCCTTCTTCCTTTGACTGTCTGTTGTCGATGCGAGGAGCCGTGGTGAGCGCCACAACCAGCTCCTAGCGCTCGCCTCGATCGTGCCGTGCATTCGCTCGTTTGGTCTACGTCTGCACTCGGATAGGTGCAGCTAGGATCGCACATGCCAAGTGTTGCGAGACGCCGAGAGCGACTCCTACTTAGCTATCGCACCATGTTTGTGAGCAATGGTTGTGCCGCGGCATTCGACGCTCTGCTTGCGACTCTGCAGCTGTGGCAACTACAGCTACAACAACCGCGACTGCATTCGGATGCGACTCGTTTGCGACGAGGATGTCACAATACGCGCTTCTCGACTGCACGAGACAACTCGAGGACCGCCACGACAGCCTCGCAGTAGCCGCGTCGACGAGATCGTACCATGGTTGCTCCTGCCTCCTGGTTCGTCGAGTCGATCTGTCGACGCGAGTGCCAGCGTGGTTCACCTTCTGCTTGTTGCTTGTCGAGCGTCGAGAGCCCTCGATTGAGCAAGCTACCTCATACACGGAAAGTATCGGAAATACATCCTAGATGTCATATTTAGCTGTGCCGCCCCGCAAATCAGCACACACGCTCTCTTGCGGCGTGGCGCGTCCGCAACACCATCCTGTCGGAAAGCAAGAGTGGCATGAGCAGGTGCGCACACATACCATACAACCGACAGAGCAAGTCTGGTCTGGTCTGGGTCGCGCTTGATTGACACGCTCTCGCGGCGCGGTGGTCATTCCCGAATCGCGACGCTCGAGGGCACGACTCGCTCGCTCGCTCGCTCCGTCGCCTCACTCACTCGCTCGCCGCAGCCATGGCGCCGCCTCCGATTATGCTCCTCGACGAGGAGCAGCAGCGCACGCTCCAGGAGACCACGGCGCGGCGCACGAGCTCGACCGAGCGACGGTCCGGCGGCTACCGTCTCGGATCCTTTGGCGGCGTCGGAGCGCCCATGACGCCGCCGTCGTACGCTCCGCGCACAAACTTCACGAGCGCTGCGGGGCCACTGCCGCGACCCAAGTCGGCGTTCACGGCCGAGCCACGGACCAACTTCACTGCTGGCGCCGTGCCGCCGCGGACGATGCACGATCCCCACCGCACGACCGACCACAGCAACGACACGTTCAGCAGCAGTCCCAAGACGGCGTTCACGACCCGGGGCTTCGGTGGCGGCGACTACGACCCGAACGACGCGTACCGCGACGACATGACCACCGCGATGCTTGATCGCCGGTCCGACGACGACGACACGGACAGCAAGTCGCCCGCGCAAGGCTACATCGGCAACAGCAGCGACTCGCGCGTCTCGGTCTCGTACGCGCTCATTGGCGCGCTCATTGGCGTTGCGCTCGGCATTCTCTGCATTGTCGCCAACGTCTCGCCGCTCGTCGCGACGTGGATCGCTCTCCCAGGCGACCTCTTCCTTCGGGCGATGAAGGCGCTCGTGATCCCGTACGTCTTCTGCTCCGTGGCCGTCGCGATCGGCGACATTGTGTTCGTCGGCAAGATCTCAGTTGTCGGCCTCCAGACGTTCAAGGTCTTCTTCATCATGTGGGTCACGACGGCAGTCCTCGGCATGAGCGTCGCACTCATGTACCGTCCGCTGTTCAAGGTCAACCGGGCGTACACGACGACCCCGACGAACGCTGTTGGCTTCACGTGCGCGAACAACATGCTCTTGTTCACGCACGACAACGGCACGGTCGCCTGCTCGGGCAGCGGCGGCATCTCTGGCAACGCGGCGTTCGAAGTCGTCGACGTGAACAACGTCTTCCAGAAGAACGTCAAGCGCGCACTCGCGCTCATGACCGTGAGCGACCAGATCTTGGCGATTCTGTACTTGATCGTGCCGAAGAACATCTTCACGACGCTGTCGAACGGCGACTTGCTCTCGACGATCACGTTTGCCATGGTCATTGGCGCCGTCGCGGGGCGGAGCTACTTCACGAAGACGCGCCGCGTGAACTACATGTACCTCATGCTCTTGCAGCTCCGCAACACGTTCTTCTTGGCGATGGAGTGGGTCATCTGGTGCACGCCAGTGGCCGTCATCTCGATCATCGCCGGCTCGTTCGCGACGAACCAGGAGTCGTTCAAGCAGCTGAGCAATGTGTACATGTACGTGCTCGCGATCGTCTCGGCCGCGGTGCTCCAGATCTTTGTGACGCAGCCGGCGATCATCTTCGTCCTCGCGCGCTGCAACCCGTACGCGCAGATGAAGCACATGACGCGCGCCTACATCTTCGCGTTCGCCACGTCGTCGTCCCTTGCGACGGCGCCTGTGACCTTGGCGTGCGTCAAGAAGGCGCGGATGTGCTCGCAGTCGCTCGCGAACTTTGTCGTGTCCATCGGCGCGTGCTCGAACCTCTCGGCCATGGGCTTCTACTTCCCGATCGCGATCATCTGGCTCGCCGAGTCGTCTGGCAATGGCCACGAGCTCACGCCGTGGCGGCTCTTTGCGATCTTCTTGCTCTCGATCCTCGGCTGCGCCGGCACGCCACCGATCCCGAACGCCGGCATTGCGATCATGGCGACGGTGTATAAGACGGTCTTTGGCGTGAGCGACCTGCCGCTCACGTTCCCGCTCTACATCGCCGTCGACTTCTTCGTCGACCGCATCTCGGCTTTGTGCGACGTGAACGACGACATGCTCGCGCTCAAGGTCATCGCCGAGAACACGGACGAGACGATCGTGGGCGACCACCTCGGCGAGCGCGAGTGAGCGGCGAAGATCGCAAGTGCCAGTCAGCCGCGTCGAGACACCGGCAGCGCGTGCGTGTGTGTGCGTATATCTATTGCGCGAGCGATCGCGCCAGCAGCCTCTGAGAGTCCATCAACAGGAGGAGGCAGGCAGCGAGACGTCAGCGTTACCCCACAAATCCGAGCAGCTCTTGTGTACACCGCGTTGAAGTCCCTTGGATGGTGCGCGTCGCTTGTCGAGTATCCGGTTCGCCGCCTTCACATCAGAACCAAGATTGCATCGAGCCGGTTTGACAAGTGCGTCGGCATAGAGCTTGTCAAAACTCGCGCGAGTGCCATTTCGCCTTGACGGGTGTATGCGGCACTCGCGCGAGGAGGCAGCCATCTGTTGCTGAGGTGACCAGCCAGCAGGTCATGGCAAGTGTGATTGGTCGCGCGAGCAGCTCCGGACCGCTTCATGGCGCAGAGCCGTCTCGAAGACCCAGCTCGTTCGCTGCCGAGCTCAGCGCTCTTCCTATCGCAGTGCTCGTCCAGTTCGCGCTGCGCTCGCGTGGCACTTGCGCGCGCCAGCTCTCGAGTTCGTTCGTTCTCTCGCTTGCTCCGACGTTGTCATTCGCGTTCGCGCTCCTCGTCTCGCATCACCACCTGCCAGCAGGACACCGGCCGAGTCGACTACCTCGCCGCTGCGCGAGCAAGTACATCCAGGCACGATGGCGACGACTCCGATCGTTCTGCTCGACGAGGTCCAGCAGCGCACGCTGCAGACGAACCTGCGCACGTATTCGAACGCCAACATGCGCGCCGGCTCGATCGATGACAGCTCGGTCGCGTCGTACCCGACGACGCCGCCGTCAGAGCCGCGCACGAACTTCACGACGGGTGGTCCCAAGACGAACTTCATGACTGAGCCGCGCACAAACTTCACGTCCGCCGCAATGTCAGCGCGCCAGCACGGCAACCGTCTTCACGAACACGTTGCCGCTACCGGCGGTCGGACTGGCGACACCACGCGCAACAACGGCACGTTCAACAGCAGCCCCAAGACAAACTTCACGTCGCACCGGTTCGCTGCAGACATTGACCCGTCGTACGGCGACTTTATGCCGCCGATGCTCTCGGACCGGTTGTCGGACACGGACGAGTTGGAGGAGAAAGAGAGCGGCGGCGCCGGATACGTCGGCAGCAGCAGCGGTCTGCGCATCTCGGTCGTCTACATTCTCATCGGTGTCGCCCTCGGTCTGGCTCTCGGCATCGTATGCGGCACGGTCAAGGTGTCGGAGCTCGCGGCGCGCTGGATCTCGCTGCCTGGCGACCTCTTCCTTCGGGCGATGAAGGCGCTCGTGATCCCGTACGTCTTCTGCTCGGTCGCAGTTGCCATTGGCGACATTGTGTTCGTCGGCAAGGTCTCAGTTGTCGGCCTCCAGACGTTCAAGGTGTTCGTCACGATGTGGGTCACGACTGTGCTCATGGGTCTCGGCGTCGCGCTGCTCTTCCGTGGGTCGTTCCGTCTCGACAAGACGTACGTCGCGTCGCCGACAAACGGCGTCGGCTTCACGTGTGCGAACAACATGCTCTTACTGTCCCACGAAGACGGCTCGATCGACTGTTCAAGTAACTCGACAACTATCACTGGCAGGGCGGCGTTCCAGGTCGTCGACGTGAACAACGTCTTCCAGAAGAACGTCAAGCGCGCACTCGCGCTCATGACCGTGAGCGACCAGATCTTGTCGATTCTGTACTTGATCGTGCCGAAGAACATCTTCACGACGCTGTCGAACGGCGACTTGCTCTCGACGATCACGTTTGCCATGGTGCTCGGCGCGATCGCGGGCCGCAACTACTTCACGAAGACGCGCCGCGTGAACTACCTCTACTTGACGATGCTCCAGCTCCGCAACACGTTCTTCTTGGCGATGGAGTGGGTCATCTGGTGCACGCCAGTGGCCGTCATCTCGATCATCGCCGGCTCGTTCGCGACGAACCAGGACGCAATCAACCAGCTCAAGGACGTGTACATCTACATCCTTGCGATCATCTGCGCCGCGGTGCTCCAGATGCTCGTGACGCAGCCGGCGATCATCTTCGTCCTCACGCGCTGCAACCCGTACCGGCACATGGCGCAGATGAAGGAGGCGTACATCTTCGCGTTCGGCGTCTCGTCGTCGCTCGCGTGCGCGCCAGTCACACTGGCGTGCATCAAGAAGGCGCGCGTGTGCTCGCAGTCGCTTGCAAACTTTGTCATCTCCATCGGTGTCTGCTCCAACATGTCTGGCGCAAGCTTCTACTTCCCGATCACGATCATCTGGCTCGCCGAGTCGTCTGGCAATGGCCACGATCTCACGCCACTGCGGCTGCTCGCGATTGCACTGCTGTCCGTGCTCGGCTGTGCGGGTACACCGCCGATCCCGAACGGTGGTGTCGTGCTCATGGCGACGGTGTACAAGACCGTGTTTGGCGTGAGCGACCTGCCGTCGACGTTCCCGCTCTACATCGCCGTTGACTTTCTCATCGATCGGATAACCACGGTCTGCAACGTGAACGACGACATCATGGCGCTCAAGGTCATTGCCGAGAACACGGACGAGACGATCGTGGGCGACCACCTCGGCGAGCGCGAGTAAGACGTCGCACCGTGTGTAGCTCGCCGCCGCAGGACGCGCTAACGCCAGTGAACAGACGAATGCTTTGTGTGGTTCGCCATTGTCCTCGACTGTGTGTACGCTCGAGTCTATCGACCGGTTCACACTGTCTCTTGTGTTTGCCTACTCGGTGCAACGCTATCCTCAAGTACCTTCCTTACGCACTCAGAGCTAACACAAGGTGAACGTATCAAAGTCGCTCGTTCGACTCTTGTGTGCGCTCTGCCACCGGGACTTCATGAGCGCCAAGCGATGCTCGCGCGCTTCCTTGAGCGACATCGTCGTTGCCGGTGCAACCATCTCGCGCACTGTGCGCTCTGCGACGTCGAGTGGGAAGGGGACACTCTGGAGTAGCGAGTCCTGGAGCTCGCGGACCCACGGCTCTTGCTGCGGCGGAACGGCTGCTGTCGACGCGATCGTCACGTCTGGGTCGACGAGGAAGAACGCGAGGATCTTGCGCACGCCAGGCTTTGTCGGGTCCTCAAGACCAAACGGCGACACGTTGTGCTGCAAGCCGTTTGAGAACACGAGGCACCGGTCTTCGACGGTCGACACGGACCCGAGCGTTTGTGCGAGTAGCTCCTCCACGAGACCGTACATGATCGCCATGGCCAAGTGGTCGCCGTTCTCATGCTCAGGCTCTTCCACTCGAACGCGGAAGCCCAGACGCGAGTCCTTGATGTTGTCCGAGGCAAAGTAGTAGATGTCCGTCGCGACGATCTGCTCTGCGTGGGTGCCTTCAATGTGCCACGAGCCACCGTCGTACGTCGGTCTCTCGGGCGTGAGAAGGATCTCGGCGATCTTGACGATCACCTGGAGTGTCTTGCCGCGCAGTGTCACAAACGATGCACTGTCGCCAGGCGCTTCAAACGCCGACGAGGTTGGGAAGCTAGGGCGATGCTCTTCGAAGGCCATCTCTTTGTCAGAGTCTTCGAACATCGCTCTGTCTGGCACTTCAAACATAGGCTCCAGTGTGCTTAGCTTCTCGTCCGACAGCGCGCGCTCAAACATGGGCACGAAGCGCGCAAAGATGTGCTCGAGCGAGCTGTACATCGGCGCGTGGTGCGTCGGGTGGAGGTTGTTGATGTACGAGAGGATGCGCGCGGAGCCGTCGTGTGCGACAGCGACGTCGGATGGGAGCCACTGGAAGTCGTCATCCCAGTCACCGGCCGCTTTCATTGCCTCCGACTCCGTCGCAGCGAACGCGATCTCGGCCATGTGCTCGCTCGGACTCGCGAACGCGTCAAGCGGCAGTGGTTCAAGCACGTGCTTCGTTTGTCCAGCGACCAGGCAGTAGAGCGACGGGTGCACGAGGTCGAGCACCTGCTTGTCCGTGTTCGGGTGCCAGTCCTTGAGCTCTTCCGGCACGTTCTCGAGCAGCGCCACTTCGCTCACGAACTTTGCCTTGACGACACTTGAGATGGCGTCGTCGCTCCGCCACGTGCCGTAGACGCCAGTCGGCGACACGTGCGACACCTCGTTGCCAACACTGTCGTCCGTGCCCACGAGCGCGGCGTAGCTGTCGAGTGCCTGCACAAGGTGCGCGTCAAGCTGGCGCAGCTCGGTCTGGATCAGCTTGCAGCGCGCGAGGAGTAGCCCGATGACCTTGGGGCGACCTTCCGTGTACGACCCGAGTGCAGCGCGTACGTCGTCATCCGTGAGCTCGCGAGTCGTCGGCAGCGAGAGGATGAACGCGACGAACTGCTCGCGCACGACTGGTGCTACTTTGTCTTTTCCGCTCTCAAGAAGTGGCCGAACGGACGCCTCGCTCCACTGCTCCACAGGCAGCGCCAACAGCTGAACTCGTAGGTGTGCCATCGTCAAGTACCACTTGACGTACTCGTACACGTTCGATTTGCTCGCCTCCTCTTCATAGTACCACACGCATTCTTGCGCCTTCAACGTGTCACGGAACTCGTCGAGGTCGTCTTCATGCAGCGCCGAGTTCTCGATCATGGAGCCGTACTCGCCAGGCACACCCAGCAATTCGCTAGGGCACTTGCCCGAGTAGTACTCGGTCTCATAGCGCACGAACCGGAGCCACTCGTGCGCGCGCTCGAGCTTGCTGGGCGAGAACGGCTCGATTGCGAGCGTCATCAGCTGATCAAGGGTGGCTCACGCAGTCGCCACTGAAGACAGCAGATCGACAAACCAGCCAACCAGTCAAGGCTCTTTCACTCTGAGTGCTTACTGCACGGCAGTCGGTGAGTGAGTGAGAATGTGAGGTACATTGAGATACGTCAGGCGATCTCGAATGGCCGTGGCGGCAGTCGGTCAGTGCGAGCCTTTCGACACACAGGCACTTCGCACGTCCGTTAGTTCTCGTGCTGCGGTCCTCCACACGCTGCCCAAGCGCAGTGGCGAGAGCAGCACCGGATGTGCTCGTCTGACGGCGCAAGCTGCACTGGAGCATGCGCTTGAGCTTACCGCTTGTTCTTCATCACGGCGCAGCTCGTTCATTTTGAGGTCGTCGAGTCACGGCTGTGGTGGTTTTGTCACTATCAACCACTTGACCCACGTTGAAGCAAACGAACAAGCGAGCGGGTCATGGGGAACCAGCCGTCCGCGCGCTTGCCGCTTGCGCAGTCGCGAGGCAGCGACGACGACGTGTCTTATGCTCACAGCTTGCCACGTGCGTCGTCTGACACGCCATGCATGCAGTCGGACGCGACACGACACGCCGGCACGGGAGCTCGTGCGCCAAAGCTGACAGTCGAGACGCGGCGCGACCCAGCAGACGCTGCTGCGCACGACGAGTCTCAGCGCAGCGTGGCGACGACTACGAGCGTGGATGTCACGAACGCGAGTCTGCTGCTCGCACTCGCTGCGCCAGCGCGTCCGAACCGGCGCGTCGAAGATCTATACGACGTGCAGACACAGAACATTGGCAGGTGCGTTCGCATGTCATGCAAAGGACACAGCCCACACAGCCGTATAGCTCACGCGCATGCATGCGTGCGAATGAACGCGTGTCATAGAGGACACTACGCTGTCGTGAGCCGCGGCAAGTGCAAGCGCACAGGTCGCGCCGTCGCGATCAAGAAGATCAAGCGGTTCCTCACGGACGAGAAGCGCCTGCGTGCTGAGATCAGCGTGCTCCGGCGCGTGCAGCGCCACCCAAACATCGTCGAGCTCATCGACGTGTTTGAGACCGCGCGCGAGGTGCAGCTCGTGCTCGAGCTGTGCACTGGTGGCGAGCTCTTTGAGCGCCTCGCGGACAAAGGGCCGTACTCGGAGGCGGACTGCGTGCGCCACGTGCGCGACATGGCGCGCGCCGTGCACTACTTGCACGCGCACGGCATTGTCCATCGCGACCTCAAGCCCGAGAACATCTTGCTGTCGACGCCAGACGACGACGACGCAGTGATCAAAGTCGCGGACTTTGGGCTTGCGAAAGTCCTCACGGGCGCCACGACGGCGCTCAAGACCAAGTGCGGCACGTGGGGGTACTCGGCGCCCGAGATGATCAGCGGCTCGGGCGTCACATTCGGCTACGACTGCAAGGTCGACGCGTGGAGTCTCGGCACGATCTTGTACATCCTGTGCGTCTGCGTGTCGGTAGCGAGAGCAGCGCTTGTGGCAGTCGGACGGGCGGACTGACTCGCTCGATCCACCAACACCGTCGCACTGCCAGATGCATGTCGCTCACTCCCTCTCTCATGATCTGGCAGACTCTGTGGGTACCACCCGTTCGACCCCGACGGCGACAGCTCGGACAACGACATGATCGCCAACATCAAAGCCTGTCGCTTCGACTTTGCGGACGACGACGCGTGGGGCGCGATCAGCGACGACGCGAAAGACCTCGTGCGCCACTTGCTCGTGCTCGACCCGGCCGAGCGCTTCACGATGGACCAAGTGCTCGCGCATCCGTGGCTCAGCGGCGCAAGCGCCGTGCCGCCGTCCGAGCTCCCGCTCTCGCCCACGATCCATCGCGACTTGGCCAAGTTCCGTGAAAACAGCAAGTTCCGCGTACGTCACTCGCTGTCGTGAGGGCCAGACGGATTGAGCTGGCGGTAGGACGGTGGCGATGGTGAGACCCTGACGCCTCGTGTCTGTGGCTGTGTGGTCGGCAGTTGGACTTTGAGTCGTTTGGCTACGAAGACGACGCAACGTCAGCAGCAGCAGCAGATGCCAACGAACGAGACGATGGAGCTAAGGATGGTGATGGCGACCGCAGTGCTCGGTAGTGACACCAACGACAACGACCAGCAGCATCGGTACTGGCACTGGCGATGCAGATCGACAAGGAAGGACGCAGTGCGCTCGTTCGTACAACGAGACGGACGTGCGTGCATGCGTGCGTGTGTTGCCCTTGTGGTCTAGAGATGCAGGAGTGAGTACTGCAGATGCACCTTGTGCTTGGCTTCAAACGCGTTGACTGCACCCATGACTCCAACGTCGAGGTCTGCGAGTGCGTCGATCTGCAGCGCACGCCCATCATACACACACACACACGGTCAGTGCCGTCGACGCTACTGACGTCGTGCAGTGCAACGCACCGCTTGACAGAGCTCGAGTGCGAGCGAGCCGCCGATCTTGGCGTGCTCCGGCGTGTCCTTCGTGTCGAGACAGAGCAAGTGCAGCGGCTTCCAGTCGCCAGCGCCGACTCGCAGCTGTAGGTCCTCGAGCACGATCTCAAAGATGCGGTCGTCGAAGCAGAGCACGACGTTGAGCTCGTGCAGCTCCTTCACGCTCAGGTCCTGCCACCGCTGCGGACACTTCTTCGTCAAGATGTCGCGCTCGAGCATCGATAGCACGCCATTGCGGCGGAACCTGCGCACGCACGACGTGTCAAGCGCGCGCCTGCATAAGTGTGTGCGTGCGTCACGACTGCGACCCGTGCGAGTGGCCCGTGTCGACACGCGCCAACCGTCAGATGAGCAAAGAGTCGTAGTAGACACACGTACAGCTCGGCGTTCTCGCTCTTGAGCTCGTCGTACATGACCTGGTACGGCGTGAAGAACTCGTAGATGCGCGGGTCGTAGCGCGACGGTCCTGGGAAGCGCACTTTGTTGCCTGCGCCAAAGGAGCAGACGCGCAAGCCCGCTGCGTGGAGGTGGTCGTGCGCCTCGGTGCTGCGGTTCACGTTGTTCGCGCACAGCATGGCGAACATCGGTCGAGTCATCGCAGCATCCCCAGTCGGCGCCATTGCGAGTTGCGTCTGCTTGACTTGGCTGTTCGTGAGCGACGATAAAGTAAGCTTGGAAATTGTATGCTGCGACAAGGCATCCGGCACTAGACTGCGAAGCATACAAACACCAAGTGACTGTCCATTTTGGAGCTTTTCGAAACGAAGCGCTCGCCTGAGCGTGGCGCACTCATGGCGAGCGTTGTTAGACGCCGAAGTCTTTGACGAGCGAGCAGTGAGCGCAGGACGTGACGACAGCAGCGATGGCGCCGCCTCTGCGCACAGCAAACGCCGCTGCGCCACCACCAGCGCCAGCACCACCACTAGCAGCAGGCGCGCACAAGACAACGGACGCCACGGAGCCGCCGACGGTGAAGAAAGGCAACCGCTTGGCGCAGTTCCTCATCTTCTCGGCGCTCTCGTGCGTCGCGTACCAGTTCGTGACGAGCGGTGCCGGGCAGCTCCCGATGAAAACAAGCAGTGCAGACACAGCTGCGCACTACAGCAGCAGCAGCAGCAGTAGTAGTCAGTTTGGTTCATCCGAGTGCACGTGCATCCTCGCCTGCCTCGGGCTCTTTGGACTCATTCGCCACAAGACGAAGGAGTCAGCGGCCAAAGCCGACGACACAGACGATGGTGCGATCAACAGTGCGAGCGATCGCACGAGCGACAAATTCGCGCGCGAACTGCTGCTCACGGAGCGGCGCGTGCTCAAGCAGCGCAGACAGCAGCAGCAGGAGCACGTCGCTCGAGCGAGTCAAGCGTCCAGTGGCGCTAGTGTTCCGGGCTTTGACAGCCTCCCGCTCGACGTCCTGCATGACGTGTTGCTGCTCTTGAGTCCGCGCGAGTTGTCGCAGTGTCCAGTCATGAGCAAGCAGTGGAACGCACTCACAGGCGACGCCGCCGACGCGCTGTGGCGCCGCGTGTACGCGCGCGACTTCCACGAGAGTGGCGAGCGCTTCCACGCCGTGTTCCCGATCGAGAGCTGGCGCCAGTTCTACTTCCAGCACCACGTCTCGCGTCCGGTCGAGCTCGCGCGGCTGCTCGGACTCGCTGACGGTGACGCCAAGCGGCTCTGCGTCGCGATCGAGCGCCAGGTGTACGACGTGACGTCGTTCCTGCACTCGCACCCGGGCGGGTACCACGTCATTGGCGACGTCGTGGGGACGGACGCGACGGAGATCTGGGCCGAGTTCCAGCACTCGGCCGAAGCGAAAGAGAGCATGAAGGAGTTCGTCGTGGTTGACGCCGTGCTGAGCGCGCCGCCGCTGCTCACGGGGAACCTCGCTGCGGTGCTCGTGCGCTGGCAGCGCCTCTCGTGGTGCCTCACGCACGCGCGGAGCTTTGGGCCAATGGCGGCGACGTTCACGGACGTCATGTTCAAGCTCAACGCGCGGTCGATCCGCAAAGCGCGCGACGCGGCGCGCCTTGGCGCGTAAGGGCGATGGATGATGGCACACGAGCGCGCAAGTATGTGAGACGGAGAAGCCCAGTGAGCCGAGTCTTTGCAAGTACACTATGAACCTCACTGGCTTGCGCGAGCTCTCTCTCTCTCGCTCTCTCTTCTGCGAGACTTGACTTGGGACTCGAGCCTCATACACACACTGCTCTCTCGACATCGATACGCACACCACTACCCACTTGCTCTCTAACACACACGAACACACTCACTCGCGCTCGCCGAGGTGGTCGCCCACGACCGTCTCGTCCGTGTTCTCGGCGATGACCTTGAGCGCGAGCATGTCGTCGTTCACGTCGCAGACCGCGGCGATGCGGTCGACGAAGAAGTCGACGGCGAGGTAGAGCGGGAACGTGAGCGGCAGGTCGCTCACGCCAAAGACCGTCTTGTACACGGTCGCCATGATCACGGACCCGGCGTTCGGGATCGCAGGCGTGCCGGCGCAGCCGAGGATCGAGAGCAAGAAGATCGCAAAGAGCCGCCACGGCGTGAGCTCGTGGCCATTGCCAGACGACTCGGCGAGCCAGATGATCGCGATCGGGTAGTAAAAGCCCATGGCCGAGAGGTTCGAGCTCGCGCCAATGGACACGACAAAGTTCGCGAGCGACTGCGAGCTGATGCGCGCCTTCTTGACGCACGCCAAGGTCACAGGCGCGGTCGCTAGTGACGACGAGACGCCGAACGCAAAGATGTAGGCGCGCGTCATGTGCTTCATCTGCGCGTACGGGTTGCAGCGCGTGAGGAGGAAGAGGATCGCCGGCTGCGTCACGAGCATCTGGAGCACGGCAGCGAGGGTCGCGGCGAGCACGTACATGTACACGTTCCCGAGCTTCTGCAGCGACTCCTGGTTCGTCGCGAACGAGCCGGCGATGATCGAGATAACGGCGCCGGGCGTGAGCCAGATGACCCACTCCACGGCCAAGAAGAACGTGTTGCGGAGCTGCAGCAGCGTGAGGTACAAGTAGTTCACGCGGCGCGTCTTCATGAAGTAGCTCCGGCCGGCAACCGACCCGAGCACCATGGCGAACGTGATCGTCGAGAGCAAGTCGCCGTTCGCGAGTGTCATGAAGATGTTCTTCGGCACGATGAGGTTCAGGATCGCGATGATCTGGTCGCTCACAGTCATGAGCGCCAGCGCGCGCTTGACGTTCTTCTGAAAGACGTTGTTCACGTCGACGACCTGGAACGCCACGTCGTTCACAACGCCGCCGAGTGTCGTCGCGTCGCCCGAGCAGGTGATGGACGCATTGTGCTGGAGCTCCAGCAGCAAGTTGTTCGGACACGTGAAGCCGACGGCGTTCGTCGGTGTCGCTTTGTATGCCCCGTTGAGCCGGAATGACGGGCGAAAGAGCAGCGCGACGCTCATGCCGAGGACTGCCGTCGTGACCCACATGATGAGGCACACCTTGAACGTCTGGAGCCCGACGACCGAGATCTTGCCGACGAACACAATATCGCCGATCGCGACGGCCACGGAGCAAAAGATGTACGGGATCACGAGCGCCTTGAGCGCACGGAGGAAGAGGTCGCCAGGCAACGAGATCCAGCGCGCTGTCAGCGGTGAGACCTTGGCAGCGCTCAGCACGACGCCGAGCGCAACGCCGATGATGAGACCGACGAACATGTACGTGACCGAGTGGCGCATTCCGCTTCGGTTGATGTACCCGGTCCTTGCGTCGTTGCCATCGGCATCTTCGTCGTCGGAGTGGTTATCGAGCATCGGTGGCAAGTCGTCGCGGTACGCGTCGTTCGGGTCGTACCCGTCGCCCATGTACGTGTGCGCCGTGAACGCAGTCTTTGGGCTACTGCTGAGCGTGCCGTTGCTCTGCTCGCCCACGCTGTTGGCGGCTGGCCGTGCAGCAGTGGCAGCCGTGAAGTTGGTACGGGGCTGCTGAGACGCGAAGTTCGTCTTGGGGTTTCGCTGTGCGGCATTGGCAGCAGACTGCGGCGACATTGTTCCGCCTGCGCCGCCGAACGAGCCCATGCGGTAGCTCGAGGCGCGTCCATTCGAGCTTCTGCGATGAGGCTGCGGTAGTAGCGTGCGCTGCTGGTCTTCATCGAGGAGGACGATAGGCGTTGTCGGCATGGTGGTGCTTGTGTTTGCCCCGGCGAGTGCTCGGTGTGTGTTCAGGAGGTTGGAAGTGGTGCGAGGCGAGGCGAGGCGTCTGGTAGTGGAGAGAGCGGAGTATCGTCGCTTGGCGCTCAGATTGAAAAGTGAGCGAGAGTCACAAGCGAGGTGAGGTGAGGCGAGACGAGACGCGCGGCGGCGGCGTTTGCCTTGATGCGATCAAGAGATCAACCGGTCGACAACAGTTGGAACGCAGGACGAGGTGGTTGTATGAAAGAGCGCGAGAGAGTGAGAGAAAGAGCCTGGTCCGTCCGTCGAGCGTGAACGCACGCGAGGCTGGGCTGGCTCGCCATCTGCTGCAATATACGCTGCCTGCTGTTGTGCGGCGCGGCGGCGTGGAGCTGAGCACCCATGCGCCTCACGCCCAGTCTTTCAAGCCTTTCATGCGCTTGCTCGTTTGTGGAGCTCCAGACAGCCACGGTCAGTGGTCAGCGGTCAGTGGTGTTGACGACGGAGGCAGCTCCCGAAAGCACAGACAGAGCACAGCCCAAGAGCACGCCACGACGAGCATCAGGTCCAAGTGTTTGTAGCACGAGGACGGACGCAATGTGCGAGGGCGGATGGATGTGGACCAACTAACAGCCAGATGGTCGTGGTCGCCACGAGCACGAGCACGAGCACGAGCACGAGTCGCACGAAGAGGCGAATGGACAAAACCAGCAAGCGTGCTGTATAGAGTTTGCGCTCTGTTGTGTTGCATCATGCCACTTGCCACTCGCCACTCGCCCTTGCCATCACGCCATCACGCGTGTTAAACCTGTCGTGGTGGTGCTGGTGCGGTGCTGCGATCAGGCAGCAGGTGACGATCTCGAAGAGCTGGCTGACTGGCTGCACCAGCACCAAATGCCGCCAAACGAGCTGCGAGCTGCTCATAGCTCCACAGCTCCACAGCTCCACAGCTCCACAGCTCCACGCCCGTGAACATGAACACTCTGTCCGCGCTCGCTGCTGCCTCCGTCTCTTTCACGCGCGACCTCGCTCACGCTCGCGACCACCCACCCACCTACACGCTCGACGCTCGACACTCGACACTCGACACTCGACACTCGATGCTTGCGTTTCCGGCGCATCAGCTCAGCAATCTCGCGCGGCGTCGTCGCACCGACCCCGACCCCGACCCCGACACTCTAGACTAGGCTTTACAAAGATCAGTCGGTCAACAGAAGTGCACGACTCGCGCGAGCCGACAACGCGACAGCCGCGAAGTCACGAGGGCTCACGAGGGTTCACAGGTCGACTATGTGTTGTGAGTCTGCGGCTCTGCGAGCTCCCAGACGCAAACGAGCAGCAAGCAGCAAGTAAGTAGTACAAGTTGGCGCCGCCGACAGCAACGACAGCAGGAGCACACACATCGCGCTCGCTGGCTTCGTAAACAGAGGCGCAAAGGAGTCGCGCGGCTGTGTTGGTCCAACTCGACAGAGAAGCAGCAGTCGCGTGCGTGCGTCGGTCGTGTTGCGGAGCGATAACGCCGTGTTGTGCGTCTGAGAGCAAGTGCGAGCGAGCGTGCAAGTGTGCGAGAGTGACGAAGAGAGATGTGTGTGTGTGTGTGTGTGTGCTCGATGAGCAACCTGGGCGTCGTCTTTGACGTGTTTTCTCTCTCTCTCTCTCTCTCTCTCTCTCACACACACACACACACGCAGACACATTGGAACTACAAGGTCGCCAAGTGATGGTATGCACAAGCGTGCCGTCCGCTGCTGTAGCAGCAGTGGCGGAAGTAGCAAGGCCGTGACGGCTCTCGTGTCAACAAGCTACGCTACGCTCGACCCGACTCGTGTCGACATCCTCGTCACACTGTGAGAGCGATCGCAGGTCTCTGGCGCGATCATGATCATGCGATTCCAGTGATTGCATGCAATGCTGCCGGTGTCGTCGTGGCCAAGAAGTAGATGTGCTGTCGAGGAAGGGAGCAACACGCAACAACGTCAGAGTGAGCGAGCGAGCGAGCGCGCGTTAGCCAGTGTGTTTGTCGAGTCTTCGAGACAGCACTCGGTGAAGAAGAGAACAACTCGCGGTGCGTCGCTGCAGTGTAACCGCGCCACCGCTGACGAGCGCTCTGGCGTCTTTGGCGTCTTTGGTGTCTCTGGTCCGCACACATCCATCCATCCGCATCTCCGCATCTGCATCATCATCAATGCCAATCGGTCGAGGAGCTGTGCGAAGCTTGACACGAGTGCCTGCGAGAGCCGTCGCACAGCAGACGTACGCGCGAAGCTAGGAAGCTCGAGGTCAACTGTTTGGTAGTGTGTGTGTGCGCTAGCTCGAGTCGTTGAAATGACCCAAGGATGACCCAAGGATGACCCACTGAATGAGCGACATCTGACCCGGTTTGCGTAACCAGTGGTTCTGTTTGACTTTAGTAAGAAGCAAATGCAGGACATTGTTGCAAAATGCAAGTGAAGGAAGGAAGGAAAAGAGGGAAAATAGCCATGTCAAAAACTGGGAGTGAGCTGACGTCAAGAATTTGGAGAGGCGTCAACTACCGAGAATCGTGAGCTACCTCCGTTCGATAATGTCGATGATTGACTGGAGAAGGACGGTTTGCTATCCAGTCTGGAAAAATCAACTGATTCCTGCGCGAAACAACTCGCAACTTTCCGACCTCGCAACTACACTCTATGCTTTACCAGCACTCGAATCATTTGCCTTTTTGAGCGCCAGCAACCAAGCACCCTCGTGCGCTTGCACACACACGTACACACACACACATACACACAAACGTTCGCACGGTGGCCGAGTCTTGAGCGCAAGATGTCAGCCAAAGCACGCTTTGTTCTTTAGACGCGTTTGCTGCTGAAAGAACATTTGCCGAGTGCAATCAAGTCGTTTTGCAGTTGAAAACTGTCGCTGAACCCGATCCAACCAGCCTAATCTGATCTTGCAATTGACTTGTTTCCTCACAGGATTGTTGGACATTCGGGCAATACTTGCATCTTGAGATCATTGTCCAATAATGGCCACAAACAGTCAAACATG
>JAASFT010000052.1:0-54195 GCA_023333885.1 Globisporangium parvum
GCTAGTGCCTTGTTCACTCTCACAACCGCGAGGAGCTCTGGCGAGTTCCTCTCGGCGCTGCGCATCCAACTCGAGATCTGATCGCGTGTGAGGGTCGTTTCCGTCGGCAGCAGCGCGAGCAGGATCTTGTAGTGTGTGCGCGCGTTCGAGAACCCGTTCAGCGCATGGATGCACGACGCAGAGCAAGAGCCGGAGCGCGCGCAAGAGCTCGTGCACGAGAGTCAAGACGCACTCGAGAGCAGCGAGACCGCACAGTTTGCATTTGCACGAGCACTGGCTGCAGGTGATGAAGATGACGACGAAGATGGCGATGCGACCAACCACGACGGCGTTGAGGACGCGCATGACTACGAGCGCGTTCATGTCGAAGACGACAGTGACAACGAACCTGAGTTGCCAACATACGCTCGCGAGGCAGTTGCGGCTGAAGACGAGAGCGACGATAAGCGGCGACTGGTACGACCACTCTCAATCACTCTTGCTCGTTCGCTTGGAGGCGTACTCTGCAATGGACTCATGCCTCTCACTCTGCTGCTCTCTGGCAAGCAGACCGCTGCAAACCCTGCACGGGACGACGAGCCTGACGAGTACGCAGCACTCGCTGGCATCGACTTGTCGCCGTTCCACATGTACACTGCCGACAAAGCCGTGCTTGCGCGCTTGGTCGACTGGGCGTACGACCGCGCAGCGTACTTCTCACGCTTCCAAGACGGCTACGTACATGCAGAAGAGCTTGGGAGGTACGAGTGCAAGTGCGGCGTGTACAGAGGCCGCTGAGCGCAGCCTTGGGTCCCGCGAGCTCACACGAGCACCCGTTCTCGGTTGCTACCGCAGACTGTTCAGTCTCGCGCTCAACCCGACAGATGTCGACGTCCCGACTGAGTACCTCGGCGTGATCGAAGCAGCTGCAGCAGAGGTGCGGACTGTACAAGGACTGCTCGACGATGCAATGGCTGTGCCGCGGGGCTTCATCTGTCGCGGCATGCCACTGCGCGCGCTGCAGCAGTTGGCAGAGAAGATGCACGCATTCCACGCCACGGCGCAGCGACGGCGACTCGCGGCAGAAGGCGGCGCTCGCGCCAGTGAGCTCTGAGCCAGTTGTCTTGGCAAGCGTCGTGGACGTGGCGATCGTAGCGATCGTTGAGCGGTCGCGCACATGGCAAACAGACTCGCCGTTGACGAGTGGGCGTGCGAGTCAGGCGTAGCGCTGGAGGCGAGCAAGTGAACGGAGGTGCATGAAGGAGGCACGCGCACATTCGTGTCTCCTCGTGCGCGTGCCTTTCAAGGATCGCGCCGTTTTCAGGAAGAAGAATGTGTGTCTCTCGTGCCGTCAGCCAATGAGCGCCGAGTGGATTCATATTCATGCCATTGTATGCTCCGAGTCGAGTGATTACATCGAAGTCGAGCTTGGACGTGTTTGCTCAAGCTCAAGCTTGCGGCCACCACAAGCTCCATCCACACTTGCACATCCGAGGCGTCCATCGACGACGTCGGCGCTGTCGCTGGCGACCAAGCAGCAGCAGCAGTCCCGCACTTCCTGCCACGCGCGCAGGCAGCACGAGCACACTAGCACCCGATGCCACAGCAGCAGCAACAACAGCAGCCGCAGGCAGAGCTGACGCTCAAAAAGGCAGCAGCCGCATCGGGCGGCGCGCTCGTCACGTCGCTCTTCGTGACGCCACTCGACGTCGCGAAAGTGCGTCTGCAGTCGCAAGTCGCCGCGCGCTTTGCGCCGATCAATGTATCTGCCACGCCCATGCGCCGCGCAGTTCCAGTCACGCCATCGGTGTTTCCGTCGTCTGCGTCGGCGCTGTCGACGCTCAGCAGCTCTGCAATGGAGCAGTGCAGGTGCAAAGGCCGCTGTCCGTGCAATCGCGTGATGACGCGCTCGGTCGAGCAGCTCGTGTCGCGACCAGGCGTGCTCTCGTGCATGCGCATGTCGTGCTCTCGAACAGCAGCCGCGAGTGCGAGTGCGCCGGTATCTGCGCTCGCTGCCGTGGCAGCGGCAAGTCAGTCGAAGCACGTCCACTTGAGCGGCACTGCGCACGCGCTGCGCCACATCTTCCAGACTGAAGGCGTCAGCGGACTCTTCTCTGGTCTTTCGCCGACCATGATGATCGCTGTACCGTCGACTGTGCTCTACTACATCTCATACGACGTGCTGCTGCAGCGCGGACGCCAGCAGCTGCCGACGTACGACGCGATCGTGCCGCTGCTCGCAGGCACGACTGCGCGCGTGATCGCAGCGTCTGTGACGTCGCCGATCGAGCTCATCCGCACGCGCATGCAGGGAGACCCGAACGCGCGCGGTATCGTCGCGACGTTCCGCAACGCCGTCCAGCGCGGCGGGTACCAGTCGCTGCTGAACGGACTCGCCGCGACGCTCGCACGCGACGTGCCGTTCTCCGCGATCTACTGGACGTCGTACGAAGGACTGCAGCAGCGATGCGATAGCACCAGCCACGCGGTCGAGCTCAGTCGCACCCAGCGCGCGTTTGCGTGCGGCGCGCTCTCGGGTGCGATCGCAGCGACGCTGACAACGCCGTTTGACGTCGTGAAGACGCTGCAGCAAGTCAAAGTCTCCAGCGCAGCGACAGGGACAGCAGATCCATCTGGGGTTGCTGTGCTCCGACAGATCGTTGCGACGCAGGGTGTGCGCGGTGCGTTCACAGGGCTGAGCGCGCGTCTCGCACGCGTGACACCGTCGTGTGCGATCATGATCTCGTGCTACGAGCTTGGGAAAGAGAAGCTCGGACTGCCGTAACGCAAGAACGCGAAGGTCGTGAAGATTGGAGTGGCAGTGGGGCGATGCGCATGACGCGCCCCGTTGCGAGCCTTTGAGGAGAGTGTAAAGAGTAACACGTTCATGTACATCCGAAGATGGAAGCGCACCAGCTCCAGCGCAAGTGGCCAATGACGAAAAGTGATTATTTAGGATTTCTATCTTGATTATTTGGATTTGTGTACCAAAATTAAGAGTACGTAACAATATATTGCAGAGGTCAAATACCCTCTTTAAAATCGACAAACCTATTTATACCACATGATAGGCTTTCAGCTTTGGCCTGATCAACCACAGAAGCAGAGCACTACACGAAGCACGAAGATCGACCCGTTACCTGTGGGTACAAGTTTCGAACGGTAGAGACAGAAGCAGAGGCAGAACACACCATGTGCTTCGAAGCGAGACTTTTAAGGTACAAGCAACATGGTCCAAGCAACAAGGGTAGAGGCTAGAATCGCCATTCAACAAAGGTGTAGTTGAGCTTGCAGTTCAATGTTGGTACCACCAAGATGGACAGGAGTTGTGCATTCTTGTTTTGCTATAGAGTAAATTATACAACGATATCGGATAGAGGTAATAAGATGAGAGTTTGTCACGGATAGAGTATACAACAAAAGCAATGAGGCTGCGGCTCCCGCTTCGCGTAGAGTAGTAGTGGGGCTCCCAGACACTCGTTCATTACGGCTGATATTTCTGATTGCGCATGTCGTACATAACACGCGAGCAGTGGAAGCTTGTGCGCCACGTCGTTGCGAACGACGACGCGATGAAGGAGTAGACAAACGCACTGCAGTTCGAGATGTCGCCAGCAACGAAGTACGACATACTCATCATCCCGTCCGGCGCGACGAACATATCGAGAAGAAAATGTACTGGGCAGAGAGTGTATCCTCATATAACTATCGGATTAGCACTAACTCTTTACCATCACCACTCAGACACCTGATATGAATCTGTCGCATTCGCACCGTCAGGGTGATGCCTAAAATAGTGTGCAGTGCACTATTTGAGACAACTGAGTGTGTGACTACCGCGTGTCTCTGTCGAGGCTGCAAATCGTGTAGAGCACTGAGCGATGAACAGCACAGCAAAATCAAGTATAACATAAGAGCACGCGTGTGACGGCGACCCCTCGCTGGAGCGAGACGCTGGAGCGAATGAGCGATACGCTGGAGCGAGTGAGCGTGAGTAGATGCACAGTGAGCCTTGCATGAGCGCACGAGGAGGGGTTTTCTGCCTTCGGGCTTCCCCTGCCTCAATCCCAGACTTACCTTGTGGGAAGCAAGCGTGTCCAGACTTGCCTTGTGGGAAGCAAGCGTGTCCAGACTTACCTTGTGGGAAGCAAGCGTGTTATTTAGCACGCGTGCGCATACCATCTGCGGTCGACACCACCACCCCTGCGCACTGACATGTGCTTTAACATGCTCCGACGAAACGGATGTGACCCTCAGTCGAATTTCGAAGATCAGCACAGCGACGAAGAAGACAGCGGTCAACGACGAGGAGGAGTCGACCACGACGGAGGGTGACATGAAGAGGGCAACGTCGGAGAGGGCGACGAGCGTGTGGCGTGGAGTGGTGCGTCACAGCCGCGTGTGCATGTGTGGATACGAACTGCGTACCAGCGCGTGAGCAATGTGCACATGCACAGTTATGCTAGTGTAGATCAAGTGTGTAATTGAACTCTGTGTGATTGTTGAGTCTCGCGTGAGTGTGAACCGCATGTAAGTGCGAGAGCGTATGAGAGTGTGTATTGCATAGTGAAATGCGTGTGTACACTATCAACGATAAAGGTGAATGCATCGAGGGAAAGTTCCAGTATGGGCGTGAGCGCGTGCATGTGTGTGCAAAGCTTGCACAGAGCACACCAGCGAGAGAGTGATGACCTCAGTGTGCAAGCATGGGTGTGCATAGTAAATCGTATATGTTGGTGTGGTTAATGCAGCGAGTGAATCATGCCACTCCTATCAGCACCCATATGTGCGGGCATGAACAACAGCTCGAGTGGGGGTGTGCTTGCGTGTGTGCAATCATGCGAGGGCTGCAGCAAAGCAACTGCGAGCAAGCGCGCAAGCAACTACAGCGAGTAACTGTGTGTGGGCTTCGTTTGCGAGAGTGACAACTTGCGAGCGAGACAGCAACTGTAGCAAGCGAGAGCGAGACATTGCATTGTTTGTTGCGTTCTATTGCGTGCGAGTGTGTACACGCACTCTGCTGCGTTTGATCGACTGCGTATGTGAAGGTGTACTCGCCAGGGAGTGCGCGCAACAGAACGGCGGGTGAGTGAGTGTTGGAGCTTGGGAGGAGGACGACGACGACATCAGGAGGAGAAGGCAAGTTGGAAAGTGATTGAATGCAAGACATGCACGCCGCTGCTCTACTGCTCTGCTGCTTTGCTGCTCTGCTATGCTATGCTGCTATGCTGCTATACTCTGCTGAGGTCTTGTGGACAGCGTTGTGGACTGACCCGTGGACTGCACGTGCTTGACATGTCTTGTCCATCACGTTGGCGGTGTGCCAGCGCTTATGCCAACTCTCCACTCGCTGCGCGCCGACACCACGAGAGAACACCGCAAACTTCACGCCCCCAAGCGGCTTAGTCAGCTTGTCCGCGAGCATCGCCGCGGACGCGCAATGCTTGACTTCCACGACACCGCGCTGGTACTGCTCACGCACCCAGTGGTACTTGATGTCGATGTACTTCGAGCGCTGAGCGGTGACGCCACCTTCAGGCTTGTGCTAGCTGCCTAGTTGCCTTCGCGTACGACGATCGCCGGGACTTTGAGCCCAATCTCTTCGGGGAGCGTCTTAACACTTACTGCCGCCATGATCCCAGCGGTCGGATCAACGCACTCTGCCTTACGCGTAGAGAGTTTCACAGGCGTCTGTCGCTTCAACTCCCACACTACGCAGCAGCCATTCAGGAACACAATATAACCTGTTGTCGATCTGCTCTCACGCTCGCTCGCGAACGCAGCGTCGACTTAGACACTGATCTCGGTCTTGGTGGCACTTTTGGAGGTGTAGCACAGACCGTGGTCTGCTGTGGCGCTCGCATGCCAGACCTTGAGCAACGCCACGCTTCACTGTCGATATGGGGCGTTCCGCCTCCTGCGCAAGTACTCGTACCGCAGTCGATACGTCCGGTCGACAGACACACACCGCGTATAACAGCGAGCCAAACTCCGAACGGAACGATCTCAGGTTGGCGATTGCGTCCTCGTGCAGTGACTTCAGGAAGTCTTCGTCAATGGGAGTCTTTTGGCTCCGCGATCCGTCTGCCATGGCGAATCGCAATCGCCTTGATGTACTTGCGCTGGGACACAGAGAGCGACTTGTTGCTGCTGTTCCACTGCAACTGCACACCAACAAAGCTTCCGTTGGCTTCGCTGCGCTTGATCGCGAAAAGCGCGCCAGAACTTTCTCGAATTCGTCCAGCTGCGCAGTCGTGGTACCGAGTACCATGATGTCGTCGACATAAAGCAGCACGACTGTTACTGTGTTGTGCCTTGCTTCACGAACACAAAGGTGTCAGAGCGACACTGCAGGAAGCCCAACCAACAAGGTACTGCGTGACTGTCTCGTACCACGCTCGAGAGGCCTGCTTAAGGCCGTAGAGCGCCTTGCGCAGCCGCCACACCTTCGACACGCCTGGCGTAGTTCGAGGTTCCACGAAGATTGTCTCGCGCAGCTCGCTGTTCAAATATGCCCTCTCGACATCTAGCTGTCGGTGCTCCCACTGGCGTTGCACCGCAAGCGCCACCACGAGCCTGATGGAGTCGTACTGCACGACCGGCGAGAAGATTTCGCAGTAGAACACGCCATGGCGCTGTGTGAACCCCTTCGCCACTAACCTCGCCTTACACTTTTGCACCGACCCGTCGGGGAGCGTCTTGCGCTTGAACACTCACTTCGTCTTGACAGTGCGTGCGCCTGCTGGCGCCATGACTTCTTCATAGGTGCCCTTGCTCTTCAGACTTGCCAGTTCGGCAGCAATCGCCACGCACCGGTGTTCCGCGTCTGGCATCGCTTCCTCGAGAGTGACTGGATCGGTCTCATGAGCCACCATTGCTGTATCTGCAACTGCGTGAGACTCGTCGTAGACGAGCTGGCGCGCGCTTTTATCTTCTGTCGAGTGCTACTTCGGACAGCGCGCTTCTTCACGCGCGGCTCCATCCACGTGTCCATCTCAACGGTCACTTGCTGTGCCCGCGTCGTTGTTGCAGTCGGGATGTCGACGTCAAGCGATACTGTTTCAATCGCGTCGCGCACATGCTCTTCAAAGACCGCATCGATCAGGAGGTGGCTGGGCTTCATCTTGCGCTTGCTCTCCTGTGGTCGCTGCGTGTGACCTTGCCAGTCGCGCATATATCACACGCGTGCAACTCACTCGTCGATTTCGCCATAGCCTGTAACTTTGAGCATCTCCTTCATGTCGCGCTCGTATAGGTAGCCAATTCTGGCGTGCCACAGTGCCAGTGAGTCCTGCTTGCTCATTGCCTGGAGTGCGGAGTCCTGAAACGGTGCGGCCGTTGGGACAGTGAACAGCCCTGAGCTGTCCCTGCGTGGGACTAGCTTTGACTTGCCTCAGCGGACCACACACGTGTCGTGGTCAAACGTGGAAGACAGCAGGGCTTGCCCCGCCTTGTTGAGACTCACAAGGTTGCGCTTGAGCCCAGGAACGAGAAGCACGTCGTGGAATGTGTAGTAGCCGCCGCCGCCAAGCGGCAGGCAAGCTTTTCCTGCGGAGTGTTGCCTCGAGCTCGACACCACTTGCGTGACCCCCACCCACGTTGCTGCTTACTGGCTCAAGGATCAGCAGCAGCGACACAGTACCCGTCATGTGACTGGATGCCCCAGAGTCGACGATCCTGTACAAGTCGGCGGCTCCAGCGAGTTCGTTCGAGCTAAACGCGAAATGTTGTCCTTCGGCTCTTTGTTGTTGGTCGACGAGCCGCCGCTCACTTTGGCCCTCGAGTGACACTCGCTTTTGTAGTGGCCCTTCTTGCCACTGTTGTGGCAAGCCCCTACTTCTTTGCACTCGATTTGAGCTGCGTCGCGGCGAAAGCTGCACCCGCCAGCGCAGTACTTGTACCGCGGTTGCTGCGCAGCGTCTGGTTCACACGACACCGCGCTTCACTCGACGTACGTATGAGCATCTCTTCAAATGACAAGCACACTTTGAGTGAGCCCCTGAAGCCGTTGAAGCTTGCAAAGCAGGCAGCGAGCTATCGCGCATCAGCTATCGAGCGAGACAGCAAACGAAAAAGCGGCCGAATTTGAGCGAGGCCCGAGCTAAACATGACTATGTGCGATTGACTGGGTGCTTTTGACTGGCTGAGTGAGAGTGACTGCGTGTGAGTGTTGGCATACGAGTGCCTATGATCGAACACGTGCGAGCTTCTACGTGCGCTCGTCTTGCGAGAGCGACAAACAGCGTAACCGCGAGCACCTGAGCAACAGCCAGTGAGAGATATCGCAAGCAACAGAGACCATGTGTGCGCGAGCACATTCCACTGCAAAAGCGAGCAGCTGTGCGAGAGAGGTCAAGCGAGCGCAAGTGCAAGTGTGAGCCGTACTGCAACAGTGAGTGAGTGAGCGAGTGCACGAATGAAGAAGATAAATGAGATCAGGTGTGCATTCACATCACGCGCCTTCTTCTGAACTTGCAAGCGTGAGCGTGCTTATGTGTCTGTATGCTTGCGTCGACAGAGCAAGCGTCTCTGTGAGTGCCAGGATGTCCTGTGTGGCGATTGACGCCGAGTCAACAATCTTCTCCGTGCGCATCAGGACGCGGTACAACTCGATGAGCTCGTTCAAGACGCCTTCCTTCTGGATCTCGCGCACGCCTTGAGAACTGTTCGTGCAGCAGCGGCTGCAACGGATTGAGAGCGCAAGACCCCCCGTAGCGACGCCTCCGCTGCGCTGCCAATCGCCAAGACGTCGTATACGTTTGATGGCGCGCTCGTGTCCAACACGAATCCGTTCGGCATACATAGCTTCATGAACGCCACCACTGCCACGAAGTGGAGCGGCGCTACCTGTCGCGCAAAAGTCGATATACTTTGGTATACCACTCGTACCACATTGTGGCAAGGCTTGTTGACCTGCCTTCTTGCAGCGCTTTGGTGGTGCTTCTGGGGTTGTTGCGACATTCACCGACTCACCCTCTGCTGATAGTGCGTATGCACGCTTGTCAGACCGGTGAAGCATCGTGGCCTCGCACACGCGCAGCTCTCGTCCAACTTGCGGTCGATGGCGATGAGCTCTCAGATGACCGCGCTGCCGTGATCGTGGTCTTGCTCGCAACTGTTGTGAATCTCGCAGGGCAGCTCTGGTGGTGCACCTCTGGCGTGTAGCCTTGCTGCAGTGCCACCGACCACGGAATACGATTGATATGCGCAAGCCTGCGCTGCTCGCGCACATCTCAAGTCGACAAACAAACGGCGCTCGGTCACACAACTACTTGAGCATCGGGAAGTGCAGCAGCAACTTTGCAGTTAACTTGTTGAGGGAAATCTTGTCGACGTTCAGACGTTTGTCGGCGTGACCGGAGTACGAGCCAAACAGCATGGCTTGTAGGCGAGAGAGAGTCAAGTGAGCGGCTGTTGAGTGCTGCGATGTCCGCGAGAGTCGTCTTGTCGTCCGGGCTCCAACCACTCAACACGCGTTCAACCTTGCGGTCTTCGCGTGGTGTGTTGATGACATAGGCAAAGCCCTAGATTGTGGCGCTCATGTTCCAATCGCCACGATCAAGATTCCACTGCGATGCAAGACGGTCGTGTATTTGCGTGTTGTGCGCCGCCACGACGGGACGAGTGGGACATGTACTCAGTGTGCGCGTTGAGAAGCTGGTCGACTCGACGCACAGGCGGTTAATGTACCCATGTTCACCGACTTCCGCCTTCACCAGCACTCATCGATTTCGACTACCGCACCAGTAACATCTCACAGCTGCGGATGCTTGCCAAGCAACCAGAGTTTTATCCGCCGATAGAACTCCATCATAGAATCCGTAAACAGAGGAGTGCCATCACTACACACTTTACATGCAAGGTGCAGTCCAAACCGATCCATCAACGTCACTAGGCGCGCGCCAGACGTATCGATGCTAGCATGGATGTAGTCCTCAAAAACTATGTGCACCAACTATGTTATACACATTGAGATGTGACCATTTACAGCGTTTTGCCCTACTGTTGGAATGGTTGTGGAATTTGCAAAACACTGAAGTGTTGTAAAAAGACCTGATGTTTGCATCGACATATTCATATTTCACTCTGACAAAATATACGACGTAACTGATGGAATACGTTTCCCTAACCCAGCGAGCGCAATTTGACTCATACAATCCAGTCAATTGCTATGATTGGCTAACTGTCTAGGCAGTGCAGAGGCTACTACTTATGCTTGTTTGGTTAGCTTATCGATGGCCAGTCAGCACAAACCCCCCTCTGCGGCCAACTTCGTGTACAATCGCTGGGATCCACAAAATTCAGTGGGGGAAACCAACCTTTATCGGTTTGAATCTAATAAATACGCCACATCTCCGCTACGTTTTGTAGTCCAATCCGCTATTGTACTACCCAGCACAACTCAGACATTGCATCGAAACAATGAGGCGTGTGTTGTGGCACCTAACTGCTGACTGCAGCGTGAAACGAAGTGTGGTGCTACTCTTTCGAATATATCAAGTGTTGCTTCTAGCCCCCACATTTCAGTTGTCTTAGGTTTAGTATTGCATACTTAGATCTAAAGGCTCACACCAAAGGGTGGAGCCGCACTTCCGACTCAATGATCTATTACACTTTACACTCAAACTCATTGTCTTGTATGCTTTCCATCTTATCGACTGGAATCCTTGCTGAAGGTGTTCACACGCTTCCTCGCAAAGGTGATGCGTAACTCGGACACGTCCGGTTACACAAACTGCCCATGGCCACAGTCATGTTGGTCATGTCGGTCAAGTCGACTTGAGATGCGCGAAAGCAAAAGCGAGCAAGCACCTCTCTGCCTCGTTGGTCGTCACTGTCGCTATGGTTGCGCTTTACGTTACGACTCCTTCATCGTTTACGACACATAAGCACATCGTCATTTTGTTGATCTCGAGCAGGGAGACGAGCGGCAGCTCGAGGAGCAAGGCAAGGCGCGAGCGTAAGGACCTAGTCGCCTCAGCCGTGGCATGCCTGCCAGCCGCTCGGCTTGGCTCGGCTCGTGTCGCAAGCGCTCCCAGAGGACAAGGACAAGAGCGCACGAGCGCTAGTACATCTGATTGATGCTGGAGCTAGAGCTCGTGAGCTTGCAAATCAATCGATCGATCAATCGCGAGTGATAGTAACTGGTGCTTCTAGTTCACAATAGCATCGTGGGTATCATTCAGATCGTGAAAGAGGCGGTAACAAGACTTTAACAAGAAGTCGCTGCTCAATCACTTTCGTGTCTTGCTTTGCTGGGAGTACGCACATTGACGGAATATGTCACATCACTATCTGTTGATATAGATGTGCAAGAGACGTAATCTATGTTTGTTCATGATATGCCGGGTTTGAACGACTGGGCGGTTTGGTAGTATATGAGATTTCACGTCATCGCTGGCAGCGTGCCATGCTTCGTCGAGCCGCATGAGGGTGGTGGCAGCGCTGAATGGGTTGCTGCGTCGTGTGAGCGGGATTGTATCGTGCTGTATCGCATTTTCCTCGATTCTGTAGCAAATATGTTCATTGTATCCTGTTGTCGCCGACTATTGTCCGATCCGAAAGCAAGCAAAACTCAGATACCTAAACTAATAATGATGATGCAAAAACACGCAGAGTGACCCAAAATCAGTGACAATCGCCCAAATGGACCTGGCCCGGTGGTCCTTCAATCGCAGCAAATATGTACACAAGTTGACCAGATACTCACATACTCTCCTGTCTTTCATTTGATGCGCGCATCGGCGTTGGTGGTCACTTTGGCGATCACTTTTTTGTGGCCGAACGCAGCGGAAGCCATCGTCGCCGTCAAGCACGACCGACCATTCGCTCTCGCTCGCGCTCCGTCGCTTCTCGTCTCCTGCTTGCTTGCTCGCACTCGCCACTGCGTGCGCATCGCGGCCATGCTCGCTACCCGACAGAGTGCGCGCGCACTCGCTCAGCCCGTACGTGCGTTGCGTGCCGCGGTGGCTACTATCAAGTTCGCTTGCGTCTGTCAGCGTTGACTCATTCAGCTGCATCCGCGAATGCTCAATGACAGACTCGTGTGGCGCTCGCTCGCAGCAACGTGAGCCGCTACCAGACGCTCGTGAAGCCACTCGTTGCGTCGACCAAGCCGCTGCTGCAGCGTCCGACATGGCTGCGCAACGCGCCGTCGAAGCAGCCGCTCGTGTACTCGACCAAGAACCGCGTACGTGCACTCTGCAGTCGATGGATTGGCCGTGGCCGTCGCCGTGAGCCACGTCTACTCACATGGCCCGTTGCTTGCAACCGACGCTGCTGCTGCTGCTGCTGCTGCGCATGAGCAGAAGTTCGCAGCGACTGCAGGTGCAACGATTGAAGACGCGGCGCGGAACCGCCCAGTGGCGTTCTGGCTGCTCGGTGTCGCCGGTCTCGTCGGCGGCATGATCGCAGTCGGCGGTGCGACGCGCCTCACGCGCTCGGGGCTCTCGATGGTCGACTGGAAGCCGCACGGCGGTCTCCCGCCGCTCACGCGCGCCGAGTGGGAGGACGAGTTCGAGAAGTACAAGCAGTTCCCCGAGTACCAGCAGCGCAAGGACATGGTGCGTGACGCGGCTGATAGGACGCAGCGTCTCGTACGCGCTGCTACTAACCCACGAGCGCTGGTGCGTGCGACTTCGTGCAGACGCTGAACGACTTCAAGGGCATCTACGCGTGGGAGTACGGGCACCGCATGCTCGGCCGCACGATCGGTCTTGCGTACGGCGTGCCGCTCGCGTACTTTGCGCTGCGCAAGCGCTTGCCGCGCGAGCTCCACGGTCGCTTTGCGGTCTTGCTCGGTCTCGGTGCCGCACAGGGTGGGATCGGCTGGTGGATGGTCCGCAGTGGCTTGGAGGAGCACGGCCACGAGCAGCTCGAGAAGCAGAACGAAGTGCGCGTGAGTCCGTACCGCCTCGCGACGCACCTCGGCTTTGCGTTCACGACGCTCGGCGTGCTCCTCTGGACGGCGTCGTCGATCCTGTCGCCGCCGTCGCGCGCTGCGCTGACGCGCGAGATGCTGTCGCCAGACGTCCTGAAGGAGACGACGAAGATCCGCAAGTACTTGGCGCACGTCTCGACGCTCCTGGGCTACACGATCCTCTCGGGTGCGTTCGTCGCGGGCACGGACGCCGGGCTGGCGTTCAACACGTTCCCAAAGATGGGCGACCAGTGGATCCCCGACGACCTCTTTGTGCTCGAGCCCAAGTACAAGAACTTCTTTGAGAACGTCCCGCTCGTGCAGCTCGACCACCGCGTGCTCGCGATCACGACCGCCACGGGCTTCACCGCGACGTACGCGCTCGCGCGCCGCGCGCACATTTGGAACCAGCTCCCGCAGCACACGCGCACGGCGCTGAACTTGAGTCTGCTCGCAGTCGCGGGCCAAGTCACGCTTGGGATCTCGACGCTGCTCATGCACGTGCCCGTGTCGCTCGGCGTTGCGCACCAGAGCGGCGCGATGGTGCTGCTCGCGTCGACTGTGCACTCGCTCCACTCGATGAACTTTGCAAAGGCAGCGGCCAAGGTCGTGCCGAAGGTGTTGTAGGTAGATAGACCGCCGTAGCAGCAGCAGCAGCATCTCAGCCACTCACTCGTAGCGACACACGCGAAGGGGCTGGCAATGATCTATCCGCTCGGGATGTGTGCTTGCTGCTGACCTTGCCTGTCAATTGAGCTCGTGCAAGTGCTCCACAACAAATAGATGTGCATGTGATACACGTCAAGTGCGAGTGTGGACTGTTGTTTTGGAGAATTTTGCATGTCGCGATCCGATCGGTTCTTTCTTGTTGCGTTGCAGTCTGAAGGACGACGACGCGCTGTAGCAATGGCGATCGCTGCTGCTGCGGAGACTGGCGAGCAGTACGGCGACCACTTGGTGCGTCTGCAGCACTTGTTTGCGCGCGACACGCGCACTGGCGCACGCACTGACTCACTTGTTCTCCACATACACACGCGAGCGCAGGTCTGGTTTGCGTTCTTTGGCATCATCTACATCGCGTTCTACTTCTTCACGAGTCCGTTCGTGGGCAATCCGGAGCTCCTGGACTCATGGACGCCGTACGTCTACATCTCGATGATCCTCTACGGCTGGCTCGGCGCCGCTGCAGCGCTGCACATCCCCGTGAACTCGCTCGGCCAGTTTGGCGCAACGATCAAGCAGCCAGTACGTTCTCCTTCTCCACTTGCGATGCGTCCGTGACCACCGACGCCTCACTCGCACACTGCGTCCTTTGCAGATCTCGCTGCTCTTCCCGTTCTTCTCCGTCACGCTCGTCTTCCTCGTCGTCTTTGAGCTCCTCATGGGGCTCTTCCTCCCACGCATCACCACGAAGCTCGGGCTCTCGTGGCACGTCACCAACGTCACGTACGTCCTCGTACACGGCTCTCTCTCGCTCTGTCCATCCACTCTACACTACGCTGTTGTACTTACGCAAGCACTGCGCCTCTAGGCTCCTTCGGTCGTTCATGAGCGTCCTGCGCAACAGCGCCGGCATTAGCGTCGCGTGCGTGGCGCTCATTGTGCACTGCGACGCGACGCTCGAAGGCGACTCGGTCGCAACAACCACGTACAACCGGCACGCGTGCGAGCAACTCTTCAAGTTCTCGAACGCAGAGATGGACACGATCGTGCCCGCGAGCTACCGCGGCGCGCTGCTGATCTGGTTCACTGGCATGGTCCTCGCGATCACGAACTTTGTGCTCGAGCGCATCAGCGGCATCCAGATGCTCTCGTTCCACTGGCTCCTCGACAAGCCCGACGACGACGACGACGTCGCGCTGCAGCCCGGCGAAGTGCTCCATGAGAAGCTCCCGCATGCGCACAACCTCCCGATGGTGCCGTGGTACTCGATGTTCCTGTTCGACACGGCGTTCGAGCTCCTGATCTCGCTCAAAGTCTTCCTCGGCCGCTTCGACCAGCGCGCGATGCAGAAGACGCTCTATCCGCACGAGCGCGACTACGTCTTTGACCACTTGGCAGACAGGAGCGAGCTCTGGCTCGACTTCATGGCCGACTGCGGCGACGGCTTCAACAGCAGCTACCAGATCGCGCGCTTGCTCGCACAGCCGACGCTCGAAGTCGACTGTCCCGTGCCAGCGTCGAGGACGCCGACGACACCAGCGGTAGCCAAGATGCCATCGGACGCCACGACAGTGTTTGTGAAGCGCGTATTTCCACGCGGCGACGCGCTCGTGATCGGCGGCGACCTCGCGTACCCGCATCCAGACCCAGAGAGCTACGAGACGCGGCTCTGGCGCTGCTTTGAGTACGCGATGAAGCCCCCGGCCGAGTACGACCCGACAGCGATCTCAACTGCAGCAGGTGCGCGCGTGCCGCCCAACTGCGCGACGCTGAGAGACTACAGCGGTCCGACCGTGTTCGCTGTGCCAGGGAACCACGACTGGTTCGACGGCTTGAACACGTTCACGCGGTACATTTGCCACCGCGACTGGCTCGGCGGCTGGTTCCTCCCGCAGAAGACAAGTCACTTTTGCCTCCAGCTGCCGCACGGCTGGTGGCTCTTTGGCGTCGACTTGGCGCTCGAAGACGACGTGAACATGGAGCAGTTTGCGCTCTTCCAGACGATCGCCGAGACGCGCATGGCGCCGACTGATCAAGTGATCCTCGTCACGCACGAGCCGCGGTGGCTCCTCGACGTCTACGAGCAGCGCGCGGGATCGGAAGAGAAGCTCGCGTTCCTCGTCCACAGTGTCCTCGCAGGCCGCGTCGCGATCCGACTCGCTGGCGACATCCACAACTACACGCGCCACTCGCTCACGCACATCGTGCCACTGCCGCCAAAGCCGACTGCGCCAGTCGCCCCGCCGCCGTCTGTGCAGCGCACGCCGCCGTCGTCGCGCGTGACGTCGCCGCGCATGGGACCGTCGATCCTCGGCCGCCGCCCGTCGTTCACGCGGCAGAAGATCCTCTCACCCACGCGCAAACACTTTCCGCACATGTACCCAGGCGACGAGCCCGAGTCGCCGCAAGAGCCACTGAGCAGTAGTGCGCTGCTTCAGCCACTGGCAGAAGCCGACGGCGACGTGGCTGCATCGGGTTTGACTCGCCGTCCTGCTGAGCACTTGATCGTCGCAGGCGGCGGCGGCGCGTTCCTCCACCCAACACACGCACCCAAGTGCACAACACTGAAAGCGAACGGCGGCGTGTACGAGCAGCAGACGTGCTACCCGCCTGTGCACGTGTCCCAGTACGTCCACTGACGCTGACATGACAGTCCTTATCGACTGAGTGAGCAACCTTACTAACGACTCTGCTGCTGCTGGGTCTCGTTGACTGACCTCGCAGACGCTACGCACTGCTCAATGTCTTTGGCTTCCGGCGCATCAACTGGCGCTTCGACATTGTCGGCGGTCTCGCGGTACGTCCTACTACCGTCTATCGCTCTTGGTCTCTTTCCTGAGCTCTGGACTTGCACGCACCGGACCGCAAAGCTGACGGACGTGTGCCTTGTCTGAGCAAACGAACGCTCGCAGTACTATGCGCTCGTGCTCTCGATGTTCCCGCGCTGCTCCGTTCGCTCGATCTACATGAGTTCGACATGGCGCGACGCCGCGGTGCAGTTCATCCTCGAGCTCGTGGCCGTGCAAGTCGAGATGGTGACGCTGTCGTACGTCTCGCTTGCGACGTTCACCGTCATGGTCGCGACGCTCATCGGCTTTGCCGACTGCACGTCGCTGCCAAAGAAGATCGTCACCGGCGTTGCGATCTCGATGCTCCACTGCCTCGCGGCGTTCACGATGCTCGTGGTCTTTGAGTGCATCCTCGAAGTCGCGTCTGTGCGCGGGACGCTCGGCCGCGAAGGCGCGCACTCGCTCTACGACTACTTTAGCAGCACGCTCCCGGACTTCTCGCCGCTCGCGCGCTTCGATGTCTTCCACCTCGCGCACGGCTTTGCCGAGTTCCTGAAGCTCTGCATGACGGTCTTTGACGGTACGTGAGCGGCTTGCTCGTGCATCTGGCTTGCTTGGACAACGCGCAAGTGGCAAGTCCTGATTGTTCGATGTGACTTGTTCGTTTGCGCAGTGCCCGAAGTGATTGCAATCCACCGCACCAAGGTACGCGCGCGCTTGCTGGCCAGCCTACATGCTCGTGAGGCAACGCTGATGGCTCATGCACGCGACACTGTTGTTGCTGTTGTTGCTACCGTCGTCGGTGGCTACTAGATCTGCGAGAGCGGCTTTGGAACACTGAGCCGCATGGAGCAGTGGACGTACTACGTGAGCGTGCTGCCGTACTTTTGGGTGCTCGCGACGCCAGTGGTCGGCGCAGTCTTTGGGCTGTACCTCTACGTCGCGCTCAATGTGTTTGAGTGCCACTACAACGAAGCATTCTCGGCGCTCCGCATCTCGAGCTACAAGAACTTTGTGCGGCTGCACATCACGCCAACTGGCGACCTCGAGGTGTTTGCGTTTGGGATTGACAAGATGCCGCGCAAGTGGTGCAGGTGCGCAAGTTGTTTGCTCGTCTGGCGACAAGTGCATGCTGTGCAAGTGGCTCATGCGTGTTTCTGGTTGTTCGTTGCGGTACCTTGCGCGCTTGTCATGTATATGTAGAGACCCGAACTGGAGCGGCGGCACACACGTGACGCACGAGAACCAGCTCCCGTCGTACAAGTGGCGCTTTCCGAGCTACTGGAAGCCCGTGGTGACCAAGGTCGACAGCATGCTGCGTCTTGACTTTGAGAACCCGTCGCTCGACGGCAAGTTCAACACGACCGACCGCTCGAACGTGCACTTGATCGACAGCGTGGTGGTTCCGAAGCGCCGTGAGCCCGCGACGACACCTCCGACGACGCCACCACCAAACTCTGCGAGCTGTAACAGCAAGTAGCGAGTAGCGATCGCAGCAAGCATGTCAGCAGCGGCTCGATGCATCTACCACCTGGTAACGCGCAACCGTTGTTGGCATGATCACGAACTGCTACGCGGTCCGTGTCGTGAACGTGCAATCCACTCGCTTGCTTCCCACACATCACTTGCTTGCACGTACGCACACTCGTAGAGCAAGCAAGTTGCTAGAGCGATCGCGTTGGACCATCGTCGTCGCGCCTTTTCAACAGTCACTGGCACAGGAAACAAGCGAGCAAGCGAGCGAGTTCAGGACTTGCTTGTGCGCGAGACTCGCAGCCTTCCGACGACGCGCACGAAAGTGAGGCGCACGCTGGCTCACTACTCAATGCAGCTGCTGGTCAGCGCGGCGCTGCATATGGTCGCCACTTGCTTGCATTGCTGCTAGGCGCTGTCGCTGCCAGCGCAAGGCAAGTCCAGTCTGGCATCCCTTGCGAGTCAGCACATGCAGCAGCAAGTACTATAAATTTTAGCACACGACCGACTCTTTTCGCCACTTTTGCCGCTCCTTTCCGCATCAGTCAGGCAGCCGAATGCTCGGATGCGCACTCGCCAATTCGCCACCAGTCGAGCAAGCAGCCACCTCGCGCAGGTCCTTCCAACCACCACCACCACCACCACCAGCAACGACAACAACAACTCACGTACACAACCGAGCACACAACATGATGCGCAAGGTGCTTCTCGTCGCCTGCGTCGCCATCGTCGCGCTCCTCGCACCGACGGACGCAGCGTGCAAAGTCAAGTCGAGCGAGACTGCTGCGCCAGCAGCCGCCACGGCTGGCAACAGCACGGCGAACAAGATCCAAGCAGCGCCGACGTCGCGCTTGACGAACAAACTCCTCTTTGACGTCGTACCAAAGAAGCAGAGCAAGGACGACGAGTACGAGTACGACGACGACGAGTGAGTTGCTCCTGCTCTTGCTCCTGCTCCTGCTCGCGAGCATCAGCACAGGGAAGAGCCAATGAAAGGGACAGGAGCGTCGAATCCGTGTGTATGAATGTCAATGTGCAGTGCGCAAGAGCGGTCGGTCCACTGGCGTCTGCGTCTCACACTCTCTCTCTCTCTCGCTCGATGTGAACGAGTCGTATGTGACGAAAGGATGTCACGCAGCGTGACTACCGTACCGACGACTCTCAATAGCAAACGCGCCATAGAACGAGAACGAGTGTGCATTAGAGCAAGTCGTGGTACTGGCCACTGCTTGGCTCGAGCAGTCCGTTGCTCATGAGTTGCTGGTGGCGCGCCTCGAGGATCCCTTCAAGCTGCACGAGCGCTTCGTACGACCGCGAGCGCACAATCGGCGCTGCTGTCGGTGCGACTGGCGCAGCTGCTGCTGGCGACGACCGTGTGCGCAGCACGTCGTCGCTTGCGTCCGAGCTCTCGGTGAACTCGTCGTCGCACGCCCCGCCACCGCCGCTGCTGCTGCTGCTGTTGTTGTTGTTGTTGTCTGCTTTGCGCGTGCGTGTGCGCGTTGTCGTTCCACGTCGCTCGCGCTTTGCGCCAGTGCTGCGTCCCGCAGCTTGCGCCAGCTCGCCTGCGCGCACTCGCGCATCGCCTTCTGGCGGCACAAGGAGCTCTTGCTTTCGCTATCAAGTGGCCGTCACACGTGCAGCCACGCACAGTTCGTCAAGCACACTTACCCAGAGACAGCGGTCGCAAAGACAGAGACTAAGACACACACACGCACACACGCACATCCTCGAGCACGCGGATGAGGTAGTCGACGGTGTCGAGCGACATGGCGCTCACGTCGCCGAACGTGCCCAAGTGCACGCTCCTAGCGCTGCTACTGCTGCTGCTCCTAGTTCTCGCGCGCGCGTGCTGCTGCTGCTGCGCCTCAGCTGCCGTCTGGACCAATCGACAGCGTCAGCTCGGTACATGCGTGTGCTTCGGGTCCCTCATGCACTGTATGTGCAGGTATGTACCTGCGTCGCCTGTGAGCGCTGGCTGCGCAGCTCTGATCGCTTGGTCCACGCTGCGTATCCGTTGCCAGTGCTCGACGCGGCGCGACCAGCGCTGGACGACGATGGCGGGGCATCACTGGTGCTGGTGCTGGTGCCGCGAGGCTGCTGCTGGTGCGGAGGTGGGTTCAACGGGAACGACGGACTCGCGCGCAAGTACGAGTGCAGATTGCTGGGCCGAGCGCGCGCGCGCGTGAACGACGGCGAGGACCACTCGAGCTGCGGCGCATGCTGCTGGCTCTGCTCGGAGCTCGTGGACGGCGACGGCGGAGTGCGCAGGAGTCTCCGCGCTGCATCCATCCTGCGCATCGAGTCAATGCGGCACAAGCGCTATCACTTAGCGTTGCGGCACAGCAATGGTGCGACTCGAAGAGGACATAGCACACCTGCTGCTGCTGCCAGCACCAGCGCTGGTCGTCGTCGTCTTCCGCTGCGCTGTCGCTGGACCCATGCGGCTCGAGTCTGGCGCTTTTCGGCACTGGGGTTCAGCCAGCTCGAGCATATTCGTCAACAATTGAGTCCATTTTTGATACTATCCTTGATCTGCCACCCAGAATCCGTTTTGCATCATTGTCAAGATCTGCCGACGCTTCTCGCACTCGCTCATGGCCATGCTGCTGTCCTACACGTCGCTCTCTCTCGCTCTCTCTGTCGTCGGTCACACATCCATCCATCCATTCGCTTGTTCACATTCCGACACGTTGTCACGTTCAAAGGCGGCGCCTCCTACACGTTCGCATCGCGACTGCGCGTGAAGCTCGCGACGCACGCGCGCACGCGCTCGGCGCACTCGGGCGAGAGGTCGAGCCAGTCGACGTCAAAGCGCTGGAGCGAGCTGTCCGGAGTCGCCACGTCGCAGCAAGCGACGTCGCTGTAGTGCGCGAGCCAGCGCCGGAACTGCTCAAAGGCCGCAGGCGCGTCGGCGTCGCTCGCCTGACCCACCGGTGCGTCGAGTCCTGCGTGACGTCCACTGCCGTCCAGGCTCGAGCGCTGTCGCGAGGTCGTCGAGACCGTTGGCGACGCTGTCGCGCGCGCTGGCACGACCACCGACGTGCCCATGCACGCGCGGTACTTGGCGAGGCTCTGCGCAAGCGCAGTCTCTGCAGAGCTGCTGCTGCTGCTGCTTCTGCGAGTGCGAGTGCGAGCACTCGGGTCGAGGCTCTTGGCAGCGCTGCACTTGACTTGCTCGAGCGCCAGCACAGTCGCGTCGTCACTGGCACTGCTGCTAGCGCTTGGCTCACTGTCACCGCGCTGCTGCTGCTGCTGCGCAAACGTCCGCCACGTCTCTTCGAGCGGCATCACGTGCGCGTGGAAGCCGAGCACGGCGAGCGCCACGGCGGCGAGCTCCGGCAGCTCGTCGCGGTACTCGAGCCAAAAGAGCCGCGGGAGACTCGCCATCATGTGCCACGACGCGTCGTCGTCGTCAAACGGCCGCTCGCGCGCGAGGAACTTGAGCAAGTGCTCGATCAAGCGCGCGCGGTTCAGTCCGGCAGGCTGGCGCTTCGCCGCGAGGTCCGAGACGATCCCGCGCGCCTTGCGCTTCCCGAGCGCACTCAAGCCGAGCCCGTGCACGCGCGGGTCAAACACGAGGCACGCGACGACGTGGTCGTCGCTCAGTGTCTGGATGCGCGCAACGACGCGGCGCGTGAACTGCTCCTTGTCGCCCGTCGCGACGAGCGACGCAGTCGAGACGGTCTGCAAGAGCGCGAGCCAGCAGAGCAGCAGCTGGCCGGACGTCGCATGCCCAGCGTCGCTGAGCACCACGAGCGCTGCGAGCGGCGCAAAGACGTCGCGTGCGAGCGCGAGCGCGTGCCAGAAGCCTTCGTCGCGGATGCAGTCGGTCGCTGCTGCGTTTGCTTTCGCCGTCACGTACGCAGCGTTGCTGCTGACGATGCCCTGGAGCGCGTCTTTGAGCGCGAGCACCTCGCGCACGCACGCGATGAGCGAGTGGAGCTGCGTCGGCGCTGGCGGCGTTGGAAGCGGCTGCTGCTGCTGCGCGAGGTCGCGCTGGAGCGGCGCACAGCGCTGGACAAACGACACGAGCGCCATGCACTGGTCGAGCGCCGAGCGCACGCACGTGAGCGTCTCGAGCGCATCATGCAGCACCAAGAGCGTCTGCTGCATCATGCAGCCGCCTGCGAGCGTCAGCGCCTTTGGCACGGCACTGGCCGTGTCGGACGCCTGGAGCAGCGCGCGCGCACGCGGCCACGCACCGACGCTGTCGGTGCACACGTGCACAGTCGCGACCGACTGCGGGAGCTGCTGCTGGATGAACGCACGCACGCGCGCAGCGAGCGCAGCAGGTGACTCGTCCGGTGGGACGTGTGGCGTGACGCCGAGCAGCTCGCAGCGCGCGTCCTGGTCGACGGCGAACCACTGGAGCAAGCGCGTGGCATCCGAGCTGCTGCTGCTGCTGCTTGTCGTACAGAGCAGCGTGAGCGCAGTCGCTGACGCAAGGAGCTGCTTGCGCTGCGTCGCAACTGCTGCGTGCAGACGCGGGAACACGATCTGCTGCGCGTCGTGAGCGCTCACGACGGCAAAGTCCGGTCGGAGCTGCGCCAGCGCGCGCTGGAAGTGCGCGTTGTCGAGCAGCGACCAGTCCGGCGTGTCGCCCGGCGCAGTTTGCGTCACGAGCGCGCGCACGAGGTCATTGTGCACGCTCTCGACGTCCACGCTGGGGAGCGAACTTGCGCCTGGCACTGCTGGAGCGGCGAGTGGCGACGCAACTGCAGCAGGGGCCACTGCCACCTCGTTGCGCAGCGCTGCTACTGGCAGTGGCGGTGGCAACAGCGCGCGACGCACTGGCGCCACAAGCTCAGGTGTAGGAGCGACCAGAGCCTCGAAAGGCGTTGGTGCTGCCGTGAACGCAGGCAACACAGGCGGCAGTGCGTGGTGCTCGGCACTCGCACGCGGCGAGTCAGGCACGATGCTCTCTGGCTCGACGCCGCTCTTGGTCGTAGTGTTCGCGCCGTCCGAGGACTCGCGCCGCCGCGCAGCTGCTGGGAGGCTCTCGTACTCGCGGCAGATCTGCTTGTGCGCGTCGTCGACGTGCGGACAGAACTTGAGGATGTGGCGCACCATGCGCAGCGGATTCGCGACCGTGTCATGGTTGCAGAAGCGGCAGAGCACGCGGCGCTTGTCGGACGACGGGTGCTCCACGAAGCACTCCCAGACCACAGAGCGGCGCCGCCCTGCTTTCGCCATTGCTGCAGTCGGTTCGCAGTCTTGGTGCTGAACGAGCGAGCGAGCGCGCTGTGTGCACGTAGTCAACCACACACGTACAGCGCATTGGGCTGTGAGCTTCGATCGCGTATGAACGACAGACACGCACGCGCACACACACGTACGTCCTTGTCGTCGGCACACACACAAGCAGCAGAAGCAGCAGCAGCAGCTTGCTCCTCTCGACGGTTGCAAATGCAATTGTGGCGGCGCGAAACAAAAGAAAGCGCGCGAACTCCCTTGATTTTATCTCGCTCACGTCCTCCTGTCATACTGGGCTAGAGGCGAGTTGGTGTCCGATGTACAGCTCCAGAAGCCATGGCACTCGCTGCTGCGACGTCATACCTTGTGTGTCCGCCATCCGGTCTTTGGGGCTCCACACGCCAAGTCAATGTCTCGATTCAACGGCAGCATTGGTGTGGCAACGGCTTCATGACATTGCCAGCTGAAGTGCCGACAGACCAACCTCCAGTGTATCAAACGGTGCATTGAGTGCATCACTCATACGTGAACAACTCGCTTCATGCTCAAAGCGTTCTCAATGCAATGTGTCTGGAGCGTGTGGTCGGTAGCGCACTCACACGTGCTCTCCTCGGTACTGCTGCTGCTGCTCGGCGCCGACGTAGAACGCATGGCGCGTCTCTTCGTGGTGCTGCAGCGTCACGCTCTGGACGCGCAAGTCCTGGAGCGCGAACCGCGCGCGCTCTTCTTGCAGCGGCTGGTCCGGGTGCAAGTAGTTCGGGTTCGTCGCAGCGAAATGCTCGAGCGCCATCTCGAGCAGCCACGGCGGGTACTTGGAGCTGTTCATCATCGCCTCGGTCACGACCTCGGCGCTCGCACGCGCTCGGAGCTGCCGCTCACTCTTCTTCGCAAGTATCACGACGCCGACGCCGACGATGAGCAGCACTCCGCAGCCGACGAGCGAGACTATCGCGTTTGCTGTCGGTACCGACACTTGGACGTTCATGAACTGGACATTCCCATAGAACTCAAGCGCCAGCGTACTGGGCTTGCCCGTGCTGACGCTTGAACCCGTGCCAGACGGACTGCTGCTTGCTGGTTGCTGTCGCCGCACGGACACGGCGTTCTGGAAGAGGTAGAAGAACGCCGCTGTGTAGCTCGCTTGGAGACTGTGCTCCATGTACAGGTGGTTCCGCTCCACGGCGCGCATGTAGTCGTCTGTGAACGTGTTGCACTTGTTCGCTGGCGTTGTGTCCAGACTCCAACCGCTCTCCGTGATGCTTGCAAAGTTCCGCGGTCGCAAGACGTCGTAGCGCTGCTCGCCGAGCCCGTCAGCACCAGTCACGAGGTAAACCCACTTGGAGTTCCCAGTCGCCGTGTACTGATCGAGCTCCTTGATCGGCAAGTTGTTGAGGCCAACAAGGAGGTAGTCGCTCTCGCTGCTGCTCTGACCACGATGCAGTTTGTGCCGCAAACCGACGCAGCCGCTGCCAGTGCTGTCCGTGTTGCCGCAGTTGGCATCAAACGCCTGGGCGAGATCCTCGGTCTTCCACGCCAGGCGGCCGATCGTGATCGAGTAGACCGTGCGGAGGTTCTTGAACCGCATCACTTTGCCATCTTGGCGCGTGCGCATGTCCCACACGTCGCCTTCGACGCGCGTCCCGATGCTCGCAATGCGCATGGACGACGTCGACGTGCGGGTGCAAGGAGCCCACGAGAGCGCCTCGTTCTCGGTGCCATCGGCTTGGACGCAGATGCTCGTCGCTTGCACGCGCGCTTGCACAGTCGTTGCTTTGCCGTAGCGATTGACAGTCGCCGGCGGGATGATGCAGCCTTCGCGACTGCAGTAGTCCTCGACGTACATCTCGTTGAAGCCGTCGACTTTGCTCTTGATGAGGTTGTACTTGTCGCGCTGGATGAGCGCAACGGGGACCTCGATCGTCACGGCGTCGTACGTGACTGTGTCTGAGAGCTGGAAGCGCGCGTACTTGACGGTCGCGTCCATCGCCGAGGCGTTCGTCGTGCGGTTGAACATCGTGAGCCACGCTGCGTGCGCTGCACTGACGGTGCTGCCAGCAGACGAGATAGCTGGCACAACAGACGAATCGTTCGCTAGACGCAGATCGCTCAAGACCTGGACGCCCATGTTCACGAGTCCGCGCGTGACGTTGGGAGCGCTCGGGAGCGCCGAGTCGCTCGGTAACGCGCTTGAAGGCGTGCTCATGGTGATGTTGAGCCACTGCGTAGGTGTTTCGGCCGTCACGAGCACTTCGATGTGCCAGTCGCGCGACGCAAAGCCAAACGCAACGACTGGCGTTGCCACGAGTGGCTCAATGACGTCGTTGTAGCCCGTGCCGTTGCACACCGCGACCACGCTCTGGATCGGCGCGATCTTCGAGCGCAAGATCGTGTTGAACACCGAGTTGTCTTGCACGGACTCCGAGGACTCGTGGGACCAGACCCACGGCAGGGAGCCGTTGTCGTGGATAGGGTGGCTATCGGCGCCGCTCGGTGCGCCAAGGTCAGCCAAACCAATGGTCGAACGGAGCGTGCCGGGCACAACCTGCACGTTGAGCGCATTGAGTCCGTTGCTGAAGAGGTACGCGATCGCAGCGGCCGTGAGCAGCGGGATGTACTGCCAGTGTCCGATGCTGCTCTTGTCGAGCGTGAAGTCGGTCGCAAAGCACAGGAACGCCGCGGACACGAGGAGTCCGAGGAAGATCTCGACCGGTTTCGACACGAACGAGCCGATGCTGCCGGAGATCGAGTTGTAGTCGTCCACGAGCTTCTTGACGTCTTCATCAGTCCGTGTGTCTGCGCGGAACGTCTGGATCGTCACGCCGTCGCCGCACAGCACGATCATGATCGTTGCGATGACGGCAACGACTGCAAACGTGCCGCCGAGGATGCGCAGGCGGTGAAAGTGCGCGCGCAGCCCCTGGTCGCTCGCGGTCATCGCGTGTGCAGCGTCTACCTGCTGCTGGTCTTCGAGGATCGACGGCGCGCACTGCTTCATCGTGCGCGCGTGGCTGTGTGTGCTTGGAGGCAAATCACCGACTGATCGGCTGTGAGCGAGGCGAGCGCATGCGTCCAGCAGCAGCGGCAACAGCGTCTGGTGGTCGATCTCATGCGATTGCGTGATGTGCGATGTAGTTCGTGATTGAATGATCCTGAGTTCGAATTGCTCCACACGAGTTCAAGGCATGATTCCAAACGAGTTAGTGGGATGCTACTGAACCCATCGACCTCGTGTGCTTATGGCTGTGCAGACTCGTGTTCTCGTTGCGAACAACGATGCTGAGCGCTGCCATGACTCGCGACCTCGCTGCGAACAGCGCCACTTGTTTGGCAGACTCACAGCGATTCGTCTTCGACTCGAGGGTGATCAGCTCCGTTGTGCTATCACATAGAGCTGGTGTTGCCAGACGGCAACGACGCGACTCCATTTCGTAGTTTGTCGACGACTATGTCAACGATGTGGTAGCACTGCATCACCGAAGAGTGGCGACTAGAGAGCTTGCCTTGTCCACTCAGTGCATCGCACCAGAAGACCTCCCTTGCGCATTCGCCTCCACCTCCGCCTCAAAGACGAACTTCGTTCGAGCAGCTCGAGAGCTGTCGTGAAAGGTCGGCGTCGATTTCTCGCTCGCCCCATTTGTCTTCAAGAACCGCAGCCGCCAAGACTCGTGCACATACACAAGCGCAAACGCTCGAGATGGAGACAGAAGGTAGTGGCAGCACGATCCCGGTGCTCAGTCGCACCGACCAGCAGCGACACTATGGACTCGACTGCGGCGACGCCGTGCGCTTCGATGCCGGCGCGTGGGCTCCAGGCGGCGAGCACGTCAAGAAGATCACGGTGCGCAACATCTCGACGCGCACGATCAAGTTCAAGTACGAGCTCCCGACGACCAAGTACTTTAGCATGGACTTCCCAAGCGTCATTACGCTCAGCCCTGGCATGCAGACTGTCCTGGACGTCGCGTTCCGACCAGTCAAGCTCGAGGAGTACGACGACTTTTGCGTCTTTCACGTGCACGTGATCGAGGGCGGCGTGACTGCGACGAGCGGCAAGTTCAAGCTGCCGGTGCTCGCGCGCATCGCGGCGCTCTCGGTTGCGCTCCCGCTCGGTCTCGACTTTGGCTTTTGCCCGACAGTCGAGACGACGCGCCAGAGCTTCCAGCTGCGTAACAACGGACAGGTCGACGCCGTCTTTGACTGGATCATCGCAGGTGCGTCGCAATCTCGAGTAGCGAGCGCACACGTAGTCCGGTCTGCAGGTACAGCGACCGGTCCGCACAACCGACTGACTCAGTCTTATGCTGCACAGGTGCGGGCGAGCACGGCTTGCCGTTCGCAGTGCATCCGCCAACAGGTCGAGTGCGAGCTGGCGAGGCTGTCGAGCTCACAGCGAGCTTTCGCCCGGTTGTGGCGTCCGTGTACGTCACGACAGCTGCGTGTCTCGTGCGGGTACGATCATTAGCATCTGCGCGACTGCTTCCATTGCCGCTGCTGAGCGCCAGACAGCGCTGTCATTCACGTCACTCACTCACTAGCTCTGCACACATGATGCAGCCAGACGACAGAGGCGACGCGTTTGCCACTGCGCCGCAGCTCGAGCAGCTCATGAAGATCAGCGGCATCAGCAAGTTCACGCACCTCTCGTGCTCGGAGAGCGAGCTCCACTTTGGCGAGATCCTCGTTGGTGCCCCAAACACTGCGCGCGCGCCGACTGAGCGCGAGTTCGTGCTGCGCAACCGCTCGCTCGTGCGCGCGAGCTTTGAGATCACGCGCGTCGAGCGCGACCTTGACCCGGTCTTTATCTTCTCGCCGCTCCGTGGCGTCGTCGCACCCGAGTCGACGCTCACAATCAAGGTGCGATACACGCCACTAAGCGCCGGGACGTTCACGTGTGACCACTTTGGCGTGCGCACGCCGGGTGGCAACACCGTGCGGCTGACGTGCAAAGGCCGCGCTGTCGGACCGCGCGTGAGCATCTGGAAGAAGAACACGGAAGCGAACTTTGTGGCCACGAGCTCGATCAACTTTCAGGACGTACCAGTTGGCAAACCCACGGCGCGCGTCGTCACACTGCGGAACGAGTCACCTGTCGAGGTGCTCTTTCACTTTAGCTGCCAGCCGCGCGGCGTGTTCCACTTTGACTGCGTCGCTGGCCGCATCCCGCCGTGCCTCGACCTGAACGTCACTGTCACGTTCACACCTACGCACGCAGGGAACTTCTACCGCCGCGTCTTCTTGCTCGTGCAGAACCAGAGCACGCTCTACGTCGACGTCCTCGGCACGGGCTACGACGACAAGACGCGGCCGTCGCCGTTCCAGCACGCGCACGTCAATGCGTACTACGAGCGTGTACGCGCAGGACTTGCACTGCTGAGTCCTGACCAGCTCGAGACATACTGGCAAGACAACGGCGACGAGTTGTTTCTTCAAGGTGCACTGCGGCGCATCAAGCAAGCAGAGCGGAGCAACGATGCGCAGATTCGCAGCGGTGCCAATAGAGCTGCCACTGGGACATCTACGAGCCCCAGCACGCTAGCAACGCTGCCACTAACGAACCAGATCCTCACGCGCAGCGGCGAAGCAGCGATCGCAGACGTCGAGGTCTGCCACGAGTTCTTCGTGAATGTCGACGACAAGCGCAACGCTGTCGTGGTGCACAACGCGGCGCTCGACTTTGGCAACTGCGGCATCGTGCAGTTCCCGTCCAAGAAGACGCTGAGCGTGACGAACAACACGCACGGCAAGGTCACGTGCACTTGGCGCGTCTCGATGGAAAGCAGCAGTTCGGACCTCGCTGCGACTGCCACTGGCGCGCCAGGCACCAAGATCTTCCAAGTCTTCCCCGAAAGCGCCGACATTGCCGCTGGCAGCAGCGCCGAGTTCCGCATCGCGTTCCAGCCCGTGCAGAGCAACGCGTACTACTTCGCCGAGCTCGAAGGCTACGTGGCGTTCAAGTCAAACCGGACGTTCCGACTCGTGAACGTCGAGACGTTCGCGCCGCCGTGGTGCGTGCTCGCGAGTGTGTGCGGGAACACATTTGCATCGCCGACCGAGCAGTTCCTGTCCAAGCTGTCGTTCCGCCTTCTGAGCAAGCAGCAGCGCCGCGTGCACTTCCCGCCGTGCTACCTCGGCGACAGTGTCTTCCAGACGATCCTCATGGAGAACGCGAGCGACACGCCGGCGCTGTTTGCATTCGTGCCGGACGCGAGCGAAGTGTTTGCGTGCAAGCCGCTCTGCGGCTACATCGCCGCCAAGTCGTTCCACCTCGTGCAGCTCCGCTTCTCGCCGCGTCACGTGCGCACGTACACGCACGCGCTGCAGTGCATTGTCAACAACGCGCGGTCACGGCCCGAGACGGTCGAGCTCACAGGCATCTGCGCACTGCCAGCGCTCGCGTTTGACGATGTCAGCGGTAGTCCTGCATCCTCCTCTGCGTCGTCGTCGTACGCTGCGAAGGTGTTCATAAAGCCGACCGCGATCGGACTCGAGTCTGTGCGCACACTCACGATCGCCAACGCCTCGCGCGTGCCGCTCGTCTTTCGCTGGGACGTCCCACGCAAGCACGAGAGCGTGTTCCGCGTCACACCGAAGCTTGGGCGTCTCAATGGCAACGAGACCGTCGTCGTCGCGTGCGCGTTTGCGCCAGCCGAGATCCGTGACTACGTCAGTCGCTTCATCGTCGCAGTCAAGCCGATCAGTTTGCCGTGGCGCGCGCTGTCGCAGCAAACGAGCAAGATCGCTGTGCTCCAAGAGTCGACGGTCAAGGTCCAGACGAAAGGCACAGTCGGTGCGATCGTGTTTGAGCCCAAGACGCTCCAGTTCGAGACGATCCTCGTCAACACGAGTGCGCACCAGTCGTTCTGCATCGTCAACGTCGCGGACTGCGACCTCGAGTTTGCGCTGCACCAGCGAGTAGACGTCGAGACTGCGCAGGTGCGCAGTGCTGTCACTGCTGCTGCTGCCGGCGACCTCACGTTCTCCGAGTCGCACGGCCGCATCGCGGCGCACTCGCGCAAGAAGATCACGGCGACATTCGTGCCGCACGTCGCCGCCAAGTTCACGTTCGCAGTCTCGTGCGAGATCGCTGCTGCGAGTGACAGTGGCAGCAGCGCGACATCGCCTGCAGGACTACAGCAGCTCTCGGCGTACGACCGCTGGAGCAGCAGCAGCATTGGTCACAACGACGCTGCAAGTCGGCTCAAGACGTGCACGATCCGCGCCGAAGCGTCGTTCCCGACCGTCGTGATCGACGACATTCGCGTCTCGCAGCTCCCGAGTCAGCTCGCATGGTGTTAGTTCCAGTGCCACGAGCTCAACGAGTACCTCTCAGCGCCACTGTCGCGCGACGAAGAGCTCGCTGCGACTGCGAAGAGTGGACACACGCCGCGTGGACACGGCGCGTCGCTGTCGCCACGACAGCGGCTTCCAGGTGCTGCTGCTTCGATAGACACGACGAGTGCGAGCGACGCGAGTCTCCGGCGCTTTGCGATCCCGTTCTCGCCTGCTGCGCTCGGGTCACCGAGTGAGAAGGTGTACGTGAAGCTGCGGAACCCTGGAAGTCTCGTTGTGCAGTTCCGTCTGCGGTACCCAAAGGAAGGCAACGTTGAGATCGAGCACTGGGCCGAGACCGGCGCGCCGTCGAGCGAAGAGGTGCGGCTGAATGCGATCATCGACAGCAAAGTGTTTGGCATTGCGCCGCGCCGCGCAACGCTACTGCCGCATCAGAGCGTGCTCCTCGCGCTCTCGTACTCGTACGCCTCGGACGTTCACGGCGGCGTGCACGACTTACCGATCTACCTCGAAGTCGACAAAGGCAAGCGCATGGTCCTGGAGCTCCAAGGTCGCACACTTGCGCGCGGCGAGCCCAAGCTGTTTGTGCCGCAGCGCGTGTTCCACCTCTCGCCTGTCATGATTGGCGAGCACCGCCGCTTCGTGCTACATTCGTCTGCACTCCCTGGCAGCGGTGGAAGCGGGTACGATAGCGACGACGAGACCCGCGATGGAGGTGCGAGCAGCAGCAATAGGACACACACGCGACCGCCAGTGCAGCAGATCGAAGTGTTCAACCGCGGCGAGAGCGCGTTTCGACTCGAAGTCGGCAGCAACGCGCTCGCGAAAGTGAATGCTGAGCAGTTCGACTACCCTGTGCTGCGATGCGCTACGACATCGGAGATCGTGTCAGCAAAGAGCTCGGTCTTTGTCGAGATCGAGTTCAACCCGATCGCAGCGACGCGCATCGAAGCGAACTTGATCCTCAAGGCGCACGGACTCATGGGTCGTGGCTACAAGGAAGCCGTAATGCTCACTGTCGTCGCGACAGGGTACCACCCGCGCCTCGCAACGCTTGCGCAAGTGAACGCAGCGCTTGCATCCGCCGCTGCTGCGGCAAGCAGTGCGCTGCCAACGAAACAGCTCGTTGCAGTGCCCAACCAGCCAGCGCGCTTTGTCTCGGACGTTGTCGACTTTGGGCACGTGCCCATGTACTCACAGATGCACCAGCTCATTGTGCTGCAGAACCACGCGGAGAGCACCAGCGCCAGCAACAGCAGTGGAGAGCTCCAAGTCGCGTCGTTTGAGTGGGACTCCGCGCACGCACTCATTGCGAACGGCACGCTGCAGTTTACACCCAAGAGCGGCGAGCTTGCGCCGGGTAAGAGCACGATTGTGCGTGTGAGTGTGCAAGCGCTGGGCGACGCTGTGGTCGTGAACCACGACGTCGCGTGCTTTGTCACGTACCGCCCAGCGACAGCGAACTCCTCGACGTCGCCAACCAAGGTCTTGTCGTCGCTTTCGCCCTCAAACACCCGAGCTAGTGCGACGGAGACCGAGCCGAAGCCGCGTGCGTCAGTGATCAATCGATCGACATCGACGCAGGAAGCTGCGGGCGACAAGCCCAAGCTCGCCAGTGTCAGTCGCACGAGCGGGACGGGAATGACGCCAGGAGCGCTCGGAGGCAAGCCTTCGTTGCGTAAGCCTGCGACTGCTGCCGAGTCGAAACTCCAGCATGCGAACAACAGCAAGAGCAGTCGCCGCGGCGACTTTGACGCTGACGCTACCAACACCACGTCACTCGACTCATCAGGCGCAACGTCTCTCTTTGTTCGAATCTACGCGCACGTGTTGCCGCAGCGCGTGTTCGAAGCGAACTACCCACGCGAGCGAGTGACTGAGATGCCTGTGCCTCTCGTTGTTGCCCAGACGCCTCGTCCATTGGTTAGTGCAGCGCCTCGAGCTGCAGCACGAACACCATCGACATTGACATCAACAACAACGGCGACAACAACTGCGCGCACAGGACGCTCAATGCCTCACACGCCTCTGACAGCAGCAAGTTCGCGAAGCAGAGGCGCTGCAGTAGCAGCAGGACAGCCCAGTGCGCCGACTCTGTCGAATGGCATCGCATCTACTGGTGCAGGAACAACAACGCCGTCCATCGCAGACAAAGCAGCGTGCCGCGCCGTGCTCTACGACGTGCTCGAAATGCTGGTCGTCGACGTGCTCAACACGTCGGCTGTCCAAGACGCGCTGGAGCGCCAGACACAGCCTCTGCCTGCTCCGGCGCGCGCACTCGTGCACGCTCGCACGGACACAGCCACATGCACGAACAGCAGCAGTAGTAGCGGCAGTGCCACCGCCACGCGGTATCAGAGCCAGTCGTCGCCGTCGCCACCGCCACCACTGTTCCCACACGCACGCAAGAGCGAGGACTGCCACGCGATCCTCGGCGGCATCCTCGAGAACACCGTGCTCAATATCCTCCAGGAGCTCTTCCACGGCGACCTCGAGCACGAGCTGCTCTGCGTGCCGCGCAAGGCGGTGTTCCCGACTGCGACTGCGACGGCCGCCAGCTCGCCAAAGGCCAAACACTTGCTCTCGATATGAATGAGAGCGAGCGGGTAGTGAGCGTCCACGAGCGTGGGAGAAGAAGGTGGGGATGGACAAGCGTGAGTGTAGAGTGTAGAGTGTAGAGTGGATCAAGATCAGAGCTCTATGGTGCGCAATGGACGCGCGCGCGAGGTAGTCCATCGGTCAGCCAGCTACCTCGTCGTGCATGCCGCTTCTGTGTGTGGATGGCTGAATGTATCTATCTCGTCAGAGAAGGCGGCGAGCATCTCCAACCAACGAGACCGCGTACTGCGGTGCTGCTCACTTGGTCGCTGCCGCCGCTTGTCCAGTCGGTCCAACTTGTGCGTCTTGCTCCCGCTGCTGCTCCGTCTTCGCGGCGTGAAAGTCCTTCGCAAACGTCTCGGCGACAATGAGCGGGAACACGAGCGTCGCCTCGGCGTACAGCTTCACGGGCTTCGAGCCGAGACGCATCTTGCCCCACGAAATGGCTTCGTCCGGCCGCGCGCCAGCGTCGCTGCCGTCAAACTCCTGCCCAGTGTTCACAAACACGCCAAAGTCGGCGCCATTGCGCATGAGGTTTGCGTTCAAGATGTGGTGCTTGACAACGCCGCCGCCGAGGATAACGACGCCGGTCTTTGGCGCGCGGATCGCTTGGTCGTTGATCGCGCGGATGTCGCGCGCAATGTCGAGGATCAGCCCTTCGTTCCGGTACGAGTGGAAGTACATCATGTCGCCGATCGAGCCGTCCGTGAGCGCCGGGCAGAACACGGGGATGTTGTTCTTGTAGCACCAGTAGTAGACCGAGTCTTCGTTCGCGATCTCTTTGCCCATGCGGTGGATCATCGCCGACGGCGACCAGATCGTGCCCTGCGTCTGCTGCTCCTCGAGCATCGCGTCGAGGATCGGGTTCATCCAGTCCTCGAACTTGCAGTAGTTGTCGTTCGGCACGAGCAAGTTTCCGATGCGGTTGATGCCGCGGCGCCGGAGGTCGTCGCCCTTGAGACTGAAGTCGCCGATGTACGTCTGCGCGAGGCACTTGATGAAGTCCTCTTCAATGCCGCCGGCAGTCGACACGATCACGTCCACGAGCTTGTGCTGCGCGAGGAACCGGAGCGTCTCGCGCAAGCCGCTCGAGATGAGGTTCGACGTGTAGCCGAGGAAGATCTTGCACTTGACGCTTGCGCGGTACGCCGGGTCCTTCTTCTCCTCGTCGTACTCGTCCTCGGCGATCGGCTCGTCGCTCAGCCGCCACTTGCGCTGGTGGGAGGATGCGCATGGTTCAAACGAGAGAGAAGAGAGGCAGTTGTCAGCAACCGGCGTGAACGAACTACAGGCGGTCGCACTCGCAGCACACGCACCATGCGCTTGATCTCTTCGATCGCCTCGCCGAGGTTCGTGCCTTGGTAGCCCATGTGCAAGTACGACTTCATGATCTCGTCATAGTTGACGCCGTTGTTAAAGTCGTAGCTGCGATGCAGATGCAGCGCAAGCAAGAGAGAGAGAGCCGCACGACGTCAGCAAGCAGGCTGGCTGGCTGCATGCACGAGCACAAGCAAGCAAGCAAACGAGACGACGGCGTGTGCATGGCGGCGACTCCAGTGCACCGAGCGCTGTACTTCTGCCGAGCAAACGCACCCTTTCACCGCTTCGCACTTGCCCTCGAGGTTCTCGGACCGCACGAGCACTGCTTCTTGCGCCATGGCTGGCGCAGCCGCCGCGGTCGTCATCGATGGCGTGACGCTGCTGCTCATTGCTGCTGTTGCTGTTGCTGTTGTGGCGTTTGAGTGGCAGTGACGGTGTATAGTCATCGTGTACACTGTGTATAGTATACTGTGCATTCGATCTTTTTGATCAGGAGCTGCTGGTGCGACGATGCCGATGATGCCGATGGAAGCAGGAGGAGCTGGAGCTGCCGCGACGATGGCGGCGATGCAGACGGAAGCGCACGGGAGCGAGCTCTTCCGCATTCGCCGCATCTTTGCGCTCCGCGCGGACGCAGCGACGAGCGAGGCGTTCGACGCAGCGCCGCCGCTCAAGATCGAGGCAATGGCAGTGCACACGCACGAGAAGAAGCAGCTGCTCGCCATGTCGATCGCAGAAGACAGCGACGCCATCGCGTCAACTGCTATCAGCGCTGCTGCGCCGGCTGCAAACACTGCACCGAGCATCGCGCTCGGCCATCTCCCTGCGATCGAGCCGCGCAGGAGCCGCGTGCCGACTGCAGCAGCAGCCGCACTGAGCAGCCGCGAGGCAGAGAAGAAGAAGCAAGCAGCCGCTGCTGCCGCGCTGAGCTCGGCGTCAAACTACTTGCTCGTGCGCACGATCGAAGAGGACGAGCGCGCGCGGTTCTGGAAGTTCCCAGTCTACTCCACGAGCAAGCAGCAGCGCAGTGGGAAGCGCGAGAAGCTCGTGGCGCTCGAGTTCAGTCCCGAAGGCGACTGGATCGCAGGGCTCTCGAGCCGCAAGAACCGCTTGCACCTCATCCCAGTGCTCACACTCATTGCGCGCGAGCGCAAGCGGCTCCTCGACGCAACGTACACACCGCGGCACAGCCGCGAGCTCATGAGCGTCGCGCCGAGCGTCATGACGACGCAGATGGCGAGCTACTTGCGTGCGACGAACCAAGTCGGCGGCCTCAACGGCGCGCGGTACCACTCGCAGGTCGCAGGCGACGACGCGCAGATGAGCATGCTCGAGTTCGCAGTTGGCATTGGCACCGTCACGTGCTGTCGCTGGTGGCGCGCGCTCAATGGACTCAACTACTGCCTCGTTGGCGGCACGGAGAGCCTCATCTCGATCGTGAACGTCGAAGAGAACGCCGAGGAGTGCCGCTGTGAGCTCCAGAGCGCCGGTACGATCGTTGCGATCGACCTCGTGCGCGAGAACTTTCGCAAAGAGACGCGCACGAGCATGCTTGTGCACGCCAGAGGGCACGACAGTGTCGCGCGCTACTACCGCGTCGTGCTCGAGAAGAAGATCCAGCAGCAGCAGCAGCAGATGCCTTTGCGCTCCGCCAAGTCAATGGAAGCTGGCTCGACAGTGTCAGAGGCAGCAACGCCAACGACTGGGAGCTTTGCGTCTGCGAGTGGGACGCCGAGCTTCACGACGGCGACTGGCAGTGTGCGCGCGATGGGAGGGCCATCGACGACTCAGCAGCAGCAGCAGTACGTCGTGAAGACGTTCCCGCAGCACTTTCTCGAAGACGCGGACTTTCGTCCGCAGCGCATCAAGAAGAACACGCCGCACGTCGCGCTCTACGCGATCAACAGTCTCCTCACGACCGAGTCGGCGCTCGCGCTGTACGACACGCAGCTCCAGCGCGCGAGTCTGTACTCGAACTTCCAGTGGAGCGTCCGGAATGAGTACGCAGTGCCGGCACTTGCGGCAATGGCGCAGCGGCACAGCAGTGAGTCGCTGGTGCCAAGCGACAGTAACGCACCAGTCGACAACGGCGCTGTCCAAGACGTGGAGATCGCGTACTGCACGACCGACTTGCTGCTGCTCCAGGGTACAACTGCGACGTCGCGCGAGAACGTCTCGGCGTGGCTCTCGCTACCGTCGCATACCAGTCGCATGGGCGGCATGGACGACGACGACGAGCAGCAGCTCGCGCGCGCGCACATCGTCCACTACCTCTCGCTCCACGACAACGAGAAGATCGTGCGTGTGGTCCAGAGCACGTCGCGAGCACCACCGAGCGCTCGTCATCGTCGCGATGCAAGCAGCAGCAGCAGCAGCAGTAGCAACGGAGACAGTGAGTCACCAGGCGAAGCGCAAGTGATCTACCTCTTGCAGACTGCGCACAACGTGTACGAGTGCCGCCCGCAGTGGTCGCGCCTCGCGCTCTTCAAGACGCTCTGCGCGCAGTCGATTGCGCTCGAGAACGCGCGCTCGATCGGGTACGCTCTTGGCATTGACATGGCGTCGCTCTGTCAAGTCGTCGCTGAGACGCTCTGTGAGCACCTTCGAGAGCGCCACGCGGTCGCAGACAACCGCACGATCGAGTGGATCCGCGACCTGTTCCTCGTCTCGCGCGCGCTCCCAACGACTGCGATCGAGCAGCTCACAGCGATTGGCGGCGCGTCGTACGCGATCGCGTTTGCGCAGCAGATCCTCTCGGAGCAGCAGCAAGCGGCTGGGACGTCTGGGACGTCGTCGTACTTTACAACCGAGTCGCCGATGATCGTCGACGCGTTTGAGCGCAAGCAAGTGGCGCAGAAGCTGCTCGATCTCGTCTTGCGCGAACAACTGCGTGCAAACGTTGTCGCGTCGCCGTCTGCGGATGAACCGACGCTGCGGCCACGCGACGTCGCTGTCCAGCAGCGCCTCGACGAGACCGAGACGTGGCTCCTCGACTTTCTCGCTACGAGTCGCGACTACGACACGGCAGACATCGTCGACCTCTGTCTCGCGCACCAGCACGTCGACAAAGCCGTGCTCGTCGGTGTGAGCCGCCGCGAAGTCGCTCTTGTGCTTCAGAAGATCATTCGCGCTGGTCTCGCATCGGTTGTGAGCGACAAGGCACTTGCGACGCTGCTCGACAGCGGCTTCGCGTCCGAACTCGCGCGTCCAGCGCACCGGATGATCCTCCGGAGCTTCGCAGTCGACACGCAAGTCGACGTGCTGCTCGCGCATCCGCCGGCACTGCTGCAGCAGCGCGACTGGGTCGTGCGCCATCTCCCAGAGATCACGCGCGAGCGCTGCTGTCAGATCGCTGCGTGTCTCGACCCTCGCAGCACCGAGAGTCGCATCGATGCAGCGGAGCCAACCGAGCGAGAGTCTGCATTGCTGCAGTCTTCGACTGACGTCGCAGCGTCAGAAGCGATGGCAGCGCTGCCAGAGGAGCGTGTCGAGCTCTTCCTCACCGTCGTGCTGGCGCTGAACCGAGGCACAAACAGCAACAGCCTTAGCAGCAGTGGTCCCATGTCTGCACGCAGCGACAGCACAACCGAGACGTACACGCAAGCTGAGCTCGAGCAGCTCATGAAAGACCTCGCGCAGCAGTACCGACCGCCCGTCATGGTCGCACGCTGTGTCGACTATGGCAACTGGACAGCTGCAGCGAGTCTGTACGAAGCCCACGGTGAGCTCGTCGAAGCTGTCGAAGCGCGGTTGCACTCGCACAAGGTGCTGCGTCCTGTATCATCTGGCGCAACGTCGCCACTGTCGTCGACACCGTCACTGTCGTCTGCGCCGTCGTCGTGGTCGTCTGCGTCCATGTCGTTTGCTGCACTGCGGCGCCGTCGCCAGTCGTCCGACGCGTCGATCGAGAGCACAGGGGGGTCGATGACGAGCGCGCTGTCGGACGAGTCCGAGTTCCAGGACGCGATGCGCGAAGAGCTCTTGGAGCTGCTCCAGTCGCTCGTTGTGCAGCGCCACAGCGAGCGTGCGATCACAGCCGAGATGAAAGCCGCGATCCTCGCGCGCTTGCTCGTCAAGTGGTTCGAGTACGGACTCGCAAAGACGGAGCTCGAGGTCTTTCTCATTGACCCGACCGTGTACCCGCACGTGGCGTCGCTCTTGGCCAAGATTTTCTTTAGCGACGTCGTCGATGGCATCTTGGGAACAGGGACTGGGAGTGTGGCAGTGACTGCTGCGCATGGACACACCGACGCGTCAGCAACTCGCTGCGGCTTTGACGACCGCGATCACGAGTGGGTGCACAAGTGCCACCATTTGCCGTTCTCTGGGCAGTTCCTCTTCCACGTCTGCGCGACGTTCTTGGAGAGTGGCGACGAAGCAGTTGGGCTCGTGGGCGATGCAGCTGCACGCAGTAGCGCAAGCACCAGTTCCGAGACAGTAACGCCATCTCCCGAGCCTTCACAGTCCACACTGCCACAGCCACAGCCACTCGCATGTGAGCGCCGCACTGCGACGCAGCGCTTGCTCAACCTCGTGAAAGACAACGTCCTCAAGAACGACCTCTCGCTCCCAGCAGTGACGATCGAGCCACACTCGGCGCAAGCACTCGGCAAGAGCGACCCGCTCGAGACGCACGCCAAGGTCTTTACGTGCGGCCACGTGTTCCCAAAGCGCGTGTTTGACGAAGAGATCGTGCCGGAGTTCGAGAAGCGCATGGCGACGCTGCCGCTGCCGCTCTTGACGACAAAGCAAGTGCTTTTGCGCGAGTTCCGACGCAGTGCTGTCGAAGCGCCGTGCCCGATCTGCTCGTTCAACAAGATCAGCGGACTCGTGCACCAGCAGCAGCGACAGCAGCTCACGCGCTCACGACGCGAGAGCGGCAATGGTGTGATGAGTGCACCCTCGGCACTCGGCAAGTCGCGATCGGCCTCTGTCGCGCAGCACCAGCAGCCGCCGCCGCGCGTCGAGTACTACTTCTTGCACGCACAGGGCAAGCCACAGCAGAGCGCGCATCTCTCGCAGCAGCACCACCGCGGCAACAACATCAGTGTCCGAAGCCGCGCACCGCACCAGCCATGGCGCCATGAACCCTGGGAATGGCGCGCGAGTCCATAGGGCTGTGCGAGAGAGAGAGAGAGAGAGGGTAAGCGCAGCGGATGCCGTCGTCTAGGGCAACGTGCTCTACAACAGCACGAGCAATGGACATCAGTGATCAAACGCACCAAGAAGACGCGGGCGGATGAGTGCGTGGACGTGAGTACGTGAGTACGTGTGTGTGTGTATAAGTTAGTAAAGAGCTACAAAATCGGCCGAGTGGCACTGTCTAGCGGCACGAGCGTGCGGGCGAGCGTCCCAGGCTCTCTATCTCTTGGCCTTGCGGCCGCGCTTCGACTTGATCTTCTCGTTGCGCTTGTCCTTCTTCATGCGCGTGTCCACGAGCTTGACCTTGCCGCTCGGCTTCTTGCCGGCACCCTTCGCCGTGCTCGACCGCCCGCCGCGCTGCGACACGACGTACACCTTGTTCTGCTTCTTCATCTTCGCTCCCTTCATCGCCTTGTCGATCGCCTTCAGCTTCTCGCGCGTCGACATGTCCGGCAAGTTGGCAATGTCCGTCGCCTTCTTCTTCGCCGCCTTCAGCTTCTTCATCGACTGCCGCTGCTTCCGCCCGCGCGCCTCGGCGACCTTCTTCACTGGCTTCGTCGCCATCTCCATGAACCGCTCGCGCATCTGGTCCATGATCGCCTTCGGGATCGGGATCTGCGGACGGTAGTGCTTCTCCTCATCGTCGCAGAACCAGTCCGGAAGCTCCGCCGAGTCGTTCCACGCATACCGGTTGTAGCTCGCGTCGATCACCTCCTTCGCCTTGCTCTTCTGCACCATCAAGTGCGCAAGACCCAGCGCCTGCGCACGATCCTCGGCGTCGTAGTCCTCGTTGTCCGAGTCGTACTTGCGGTCGTCCACGATCGGCAGCTCGTTGTCCTCTGGCGCCTTCACGACTTCGAACGCGTTCTCTTTGCCAGGCGTCACGTCGTTCTTGAGCGCGACGCCCATGCCCGAGCGGATCAGCGCCTTCTTCTCCGCCGACACCTTGTCCTCGTCGTCGTCGCTGTCGAGACGCACGTTCTCGTCGTCCGAGTCGTGGATCGGCTGGATGTCAAACTCCGAGCCAAACTCCTTCTCGTACTGCTCGTCCTCTTTCTTGAGCTTCTTCGCGGCGCGGCGCTCTTGACGGTCCTTTGCAGCCTTGCGCTTCTCGCGACGGATCTCCTTGTCCGTCTTTGGCATCGACGACAGCACCGACGCGCTCGTGATCACGTCCTTCGCACTGTCGTCCTCGACGCCTTCAAAGAGCTTGTTGCCGCTAAACCAGCGGTTCACTGACGCACTCGCTTTCTCCGGCACCTTGAGCGACACGTTGAGCTTGTCGGCTTCGTCGTCCGAGTCGTCGTCCGAGCTCTGTTGACACATGAAGATCGGATAGGAGGCACATTGAGTCACTCGTACACACTGAGGGTTGCGATCAAACAGACACACACACACTCAAACAGACATGTCGGATGCACATAGGACCACGCGCTCACTTCGAGAGACGCCGCGCGCAGTCAGACATGTGTGCAATCCGATCACTGTGCCCCATGATAGACAACTGAACGAGAGTACGGAGAGACCCAGAACAGATAACACGAATGGGGGGACACGCACACACACGCGCACACTGATGCAAGAGCACGCATGGCACACTGGTACGCCAACGTACCGCTTCGGCTTCAATCATCTTCAAGTACGCCTTCTGGTCGCCGTCGTACATCTCGGCGTCCTGCACAAGTGCCTCGCCAGCGAGCGCGCGCTTGGCGATCTTCGTCCGCTTCACGGCCTTGCGCGTCTTCACGTCGTCGCCGCGGCGCGTCAGAAAGTCGTCGTACAGCTTGTCCATCTGCGACTCGAGCAGCTCTTCGTACTCCTCGTCGCTGTCAGCGAGCTCATCGACTTCGCTCTCAGACTCGGCTTCTTCCTCAGACGACGACGCCACGGCGTTCTCAAGCGCGTCCACCTTCGACTTGGACAGCTTCAGGTCGGCGAGACTGAACGCCGACTCGGCCTCCGTCACGTCAATGCCCTCAGCATCCATGCCGAGCGCTGACCGAATGCGCAGCTTCTGCTTCTTCTCGCGCTCCTACAGACATGATGAGGCACAACGTTGCCAGACAAGTCAGTCGACTGACCTTGTAGACAGTGTCGAATGATTCGGAAGGGAGACGGCCGAGCAAGGCGCAAGCACACCCTCAAGCAGATGCACACTGTCACGTCACACAGTCACACATACCTAAGACACTCGCACTAGAGCATGTCTGAGCACAAGAACGATTGAGCGCTCTACGGTTCGGAGAGCGCCAATAGCTGAAGGCTGCAAGTCACTCTAGGCAGCTTCAATAGCCGGTCTGTTCAAGGACCAATCCACACCAAATGGCATTGGAGGGGGCTTTGGATTGCCGCCAGGCACTCACTCACACTCACACTCACACACGATGCAGACAGAGAGGATGTTCAACCCAAATCGACCGCCGCTCGCACTTCGCAGGCGAGGGTAGGATAGGGAGTCGAGACTTTGCTCTCGGCGCGTAACGGGAGTCCGGAGGGTTAATCCGATGCATGTCCACCGAGAGTTGGGACAAGGACTACTGGGATACGCCAACGCACACACACACTCGCAGACGCACTCGACACACTTGCTCGGCCACACACACACACTATGACACTCGGTCACGCGAACGCACCTTCTTCTTCTCGCGCTTCTTCTTTGCCAGCACGTTCGCTCGGAGCTGCGCGAGCTCTTCGCGCACGAGCGCGTCCTTCTCTTTCTCAGTCAGCTCGCGCTCCGGTTCCTTCGCGACCACTGGCGCCGCGGCCTCGGGTGACTCGTCCTCCGGTGCCTCTTGCTTCAGAAGCTCCTCCTTGTACTTGATCATCTTGAGACGCCACTTGAGCAAGTGCTTGAAGTCGGCTTTGCCGAGGACCTACACGAGGAACATACAGCGAGGTGGAGTGCGTGAGTCACTGCAGCGGTCCAGAACGGACAGTGATGTCACTCGAGACAACTGAAGGCAGTGGCTCGACGGCTGGCAGCTGACAGCGGAGCGTCGACTGCTGAGACTGGAGCGTGTGCGATAGGATCAGACTGCACTGAGTGCGGCTTCTCGTCAGCGCCACCGACTGGCTTCCAGTGGGTTTTCCAGAACTTAATCCGGCGCTGGAACAACAGTGGGGCTCGGACGTTGTAGCTTACTCGTCACGCCCTATCGCACACGCGCTCGGGTCTCGCCAGTCGACTGTCGATGGGTGCTGCTGTCGCTTGATGTCGACTCGACCACTGCATCCACATGCCACATGCAGATACACAGTGGCACACGCGACGCACCTTGAGGTCCGAGAGCGACGATGTGATGTCTTCATTCGTCGCTGGGTGCTCGCGGTACACGTCGTCTTCAGGTCGAAAGTGGATCGCCGTTGCGTCAGTGAGCAGCCGGATCGGGTCGGCGGCGTCGACGAACTGCGACACCGACGTCTCGTTCGTCAGCGTCATGCCGAGCGCTTCGTCATAACCTGAATGAGTCCAGGCGAACAAGAGGACGCGTTAGCACTCGTGGCTCGTAGCATCACTGTGGGCACGCTGGTAGGATAGACACACGCACACATACGCATGTGCATACAGACAGATGCAGTCACTCGGAGGAACTGTCATAGATCTCACTCCCTCAGACAGCAAAGAGCGCGACCGAGACCGAAGCCCCGGCCGAACGCATGTGCTGCCAGCGAGAGCGCTTGATGTTGCTCTTGGCTACAAGTAGCGCTAGCGACCAACGGAGGTAGTGGTTCGCTAGAGACTCTAGAGAATGCAGCCGACGCACACTCACACACACGCACTCACTCAGTCACACAAGACACTCGACACTCGAACGCACCTTCGCGATGACGCTTGCGGTCGCCGAACTTGGGGTGGAAGATCGTGATGCTCTTCTCCTGCGACTCGACTTGGTCAAAGACGTACTTTGGGTCGAACAGCTTCGAGTCGATCGAGTGCGGTGCCAAGTAGTCCTCGCACACGACGAAGATCTCGGCCGACTCGTTACGCGACGACAGCGGCTTCGTCGCGCTCACCTTCTTGAACAGCTGCTTGAACACCCACAGCAGCGCGTTGTAGTCCTGCGAACGGAACACCTTGCTCACGAACGTGCCACCGCGACCCATCACGTCCACTGCGAGCTTCAGCGCCACGAGCGCGAGCTCGTTCTGCACGTACGCGTCCTTGGTGTACTCGGCACCGACGTTCGGCGCACCGTCGCACAGCACGACGTCGGCTTGCCAGCTCTGCATCTCTTGCTTGATGATCTGCCGGCACTTCACAGTCGTGATGTCGCACTGGAACGTCTTCACGCCGCGGATCGGGCGGATCGGCAACAGGTCGATACCGATGATGATGCTCGACGCTGGCATGTACTTGGCTGCGACTTGGCACCACCCGCCAGGAGCGGCACACAAGTCGATGCACACCTTTGCAGTCGAGAGGAAGTCATACTTCTTGTTGAGCTGAATGAGCTTGAACGCCGACCGCGCGCGGTACCCCTGCTGCCGCGCGAGGTTGTAGTACTTGTCCTTGTCGTGCTTCTTGCGCTTCACCATGGTGCCGTCGGCTGCGACGACAACAACAACACGCACGCGAGTGGCGAGCGAGCGAGTGCCGAGAAGCGAGGCGAAATGGGGAATGGACAGCAGCACGAGCCGCCGCTGCGCATCGGCGCCATCACACGGCAGTCGTCGCGCAGCTTTGAAAGCGCGCGAAGCGCCGCGAGCCTTTTACGGCCAACCATTCATTTGCCCAACACCGTTCGACTTGGTTTCAGTATCCCGAGTCGTTTGGCGCGGTTTCAGTGTGGGTCACACCAAATTGATGTGGCCACACGCATTGAGTGAGATGCACTCTGAAGCGTCGCGACTCGTGAGCAGCTCTGCGCAACGAAGCTGCCGACGACGATCGCAGCAGACAGGTGAGCGAGATGGTGAGCGCTGCAGAAGCACTGCGCTCGGCGCTCCACGAAGGCGTGCTCGAGAAGAAGCGGCGCACCGGCGGCTGGAAAAAGAAGCACTTTGTGCTCACGCCCGCGCGCTGGCTGTACTTTGACTCGGTCGAGTCTGCCGATGCGCGCGCGTCGCTCGCGACTGCAGAGATCCTCAAAGTCCAGCGCAGCGAGACCGACGCGCTCCAGCGGAGCTTCTTCCTCGTGCTCTACAAGAAGAAGAAAGAGTACCGCGCACTGAATAGAGAGGATCGCGACGCATGGGTCCAAGCGCTCGAGTCGATCGCTGCGCTCCCGAGCAGCAACAGCAGTAGCGCTCGGCGCAGTAGTGACAGCAGCACAATAGGTCTCAGCGATGGCGCCAGCAGCGTCTTTGGTGCTGCCAAGAACGGCTTGCAGGCGCTCCTGAGTAGCGAGCGCGAGAGCTCGTCGAACGACTCGACTGCGACGCTCGTGCTCGGTCCAAACGGCATCGACCTCACGCGGCTGTGCGAGCAGATGAAGAAGGCGTTCTCGTGGCAGCTCCAGATCAGCAAGTCGTTCACGACAAAGGACGTCGTGGAGTTTGTGCGGAAGCACGTGCCCGACATTGCGTCGACGCACGTCGCGCAGATCGGACAGGACTTGATCGACCACAAGCTCATTGTGCCGCTCAAGTCGCACGTGTTTGACGAGTCCGACGCCTCGGCGCGGTTCAAGTTCGTCGACGTTGCTGCGGCTGCGCCAAAGCCGCCGCGGAACCACCTCGCGATGCGCGCGCAGTCGATCTCGGACCTCATGGGCAATGCGAACTTCAATGCGCGCAAGTACGCCGAGGACTTTCTCAAGAAGCACGCGAGCGAGAAGATCGACGTGCACTGCAAGAAGCTCATTGTCCAGAAGGTGCGGATCGTTGTTCGGATTCTTTTGTGCCGACAATCGCGTGATTCTCACTCTCTCGCTCACACACATGTTCATGATTCTCGGACTACCACAGGAGCACACGATCGAAGAGCTGAAAGAAGAGATCAGTGCGAACTACACGTCGTTCATCCAAGCGACGAGCGAGATCAAGCGCATGGAGAACAGCGTCTCGCAGCTCAAGACGCTCGTGCTCGACTGCAAGCGGTCGATCCAGTGCCTCAAAGGCGTCTCGCTCGACATCTCAACAGGTGCAGCTCGCTTCGTTCTTCTGTGCTCTGCTGTGTCGAGCTTACAAGATCGCATACCGCTCGTGTGTTCTGCTACTGACCGCTTGAACGCAGTGCGGAAAGAGCCGCCAGGCTACGAACTCGCAGAGAAGCGCGCCGAGGCGCGAGCAAAGAGCCGCGCGCTCGACTCGTTCATCCACGACCTCGAAGTGCACTTGCACGAACGGAGCTACGACGACTTCTCGCGTCTGCTCCTTGAGCACACGCAGCGCCAGCAGAGCAAGAGTGGCGTAGCGAGCGTGTCGGAGCAGCAGCAGCAGCGAATCGACGCGCTGCAGCAGCAGTTCGTCAGTCGCCTCGTCGAAGAGTTCAACGCGTCGATGCAGACGTCCGAGCGCATGCACAAGAAAGAGGACCACTTGCGCTTCCTCATCCAGCTCGGCGAAGCGCAGCTCGCGACTGAGATGTGTCTCCAGAACTACTCGGTGCGCATCGCGCTGCAGCTTCGGCACGTCCCGTCGTACGGCAATGCACTCAACTACGTCATCAACCTCTCGCGCACGTTCTTCACGTCGCTCCTCGTCTGTTACGAAGACTACGAGCAGAGGTGCGCGCATCTGCTCGACCGTGTTGGCACTTTCGGTCTATCTACCATCCTGACAGTCTGCTGACGTCCTGGCTTGCTCTGGCTACTGTTTGCCCTCTTAGCTTTCGCGGTCAGAAGAGCGCACACTTCATCGCGCTCACGGTCTGGATCTCGGCGCAGCTCGAGCGCTTTGCGAACGAGATGATCGGCCACATCTTCCCGCAGGACCTCCGCGCGCGATCGACCGCAAGCGCTTCGACCAACTGCGTCGCGATCGACGTGCCCGAGTTCAAGAACGTGACCAAGTACGTCGCGAGCGCGCTGCGGTATGTGTTCTACGGCTCGCGGCAGCTCGAGCTCGCGGGCTTGCCGACTGCACACTGCCTCGCGCCGCACCTCGTGCGAGGGCTCGTATCGTTCCTCGTGAGCTACACGAGCTCGATCAAGAGCACGATGAAAGCCGAGATCAAGCGCGAGCGCTGGGACATGGCGCGCCGCACGATCCGCGACACCGAGAGCAAGGTCGACTGCGAGATCATCCTGACGCAGAGCGCGCGGTCGTTCTACAGCATGGTCCAGCAGTTCCTCCGCGACGTCCAGCGCGTGCTCAATCCGTCCTGTGCGACGTCCTAGTACGTCTACTGGCGTGCTGGCTAGCCCTATCGCATGCGACGCCGCTCGGTTGTGACGCTCAATGGACTCACCCTAACCTTGCCTGTGCATGTGCGGCAGCTTGCCGGAAGTCCATGACGCAGTCGTGCTCGAAGCTGACGAGCTCCTCGTTCAGTACACGATCCAAGTGCAGACGTACCTCGAGAACCCCAAGATGTCGAGCGCCTTGCGCTTGAAGCAAGTCGTCGGGCTGCTCACGAACGTCGCGTACGTCCACGACGACTGCGCTGCGCGGTCGACGCAGATCTTGCTTGAGTACCTCCCGAAAGCTGCGCTGCAGAATAGGGACGTGGACATCGAGGTACGCTCATGGACCCGCCTCGCTCGCACGCAGGGTTGTCAGATGCACAGACGAACTGACTAGCATACGTGCTGGACCCGCCTCGCTGCTGCAGAACGCCAAGTTCTGGCGCGACGTCGTTCGCGTCGGCATGCAGCGCTGTGCGCAGTCGATCCTCGCCATGTCGGTCCGATGGCACGACCTCGACTTGTCTGACGAGCTGCTCCCAGACGTCTCAGGCAGCAGCAGTAGCAGTAAGAGTGGACCGACCGAGCTCCAGCCGCTCTTTGTTCGGACGCTCTTGACCGAACTTCACGGCGTCTCGAATGCCCAGCTCGAGAAAGCGCTGCGCACGTACCGCACACAGTGTCGGCGCGACGCACAAGGCACCGATGGCAAGACACCTGTTGCAACAGACGGCAGCGACGATGCCGATGCCAACGACGATGCGGATGATACTGAGCGTGACGACGAGAGGCACGAACTGTTCACGACCATGGTCTTGGAAGCAGTGCTGCGTGCGATCCGAGCCGACGAGACGTGGTGGCAGATGCTCGAGAAGAGCGGCAGCAGCAGTGCGAAGGACCGGCGGATAGGATACGGCGGCGTGAACAAGCTCGTCGCTGAGCTGCGCGTCGTGCGTGAGAGCGTGCGGGCGAGCAAGCGCGTCCAAGTCGACTGCGACGCTGTGATCGCAAAGGTCACAGACGTGTACCAGCAACTGCATCCTGGAAAGAAGGACGTGCTCGCGACTCGCGACTGGTCACTCGCGTACATGGCGCTCTGCAAGCAGCAATAGACGGCGTCGTCGTCATCGGAAGCTGATGTAGTAACCAGGAGCTAGGTCTAACGAGTGATAGTGCGATCCGATGCTCGCTACCTCCCTCCTCCTGGCAACGCAGCGCTTCAAGTCTCTCTCACTGTGGTCCGAGTCATCGTGTCGACGCACTACTCTCGGCGGATGGCGTCGCCTCCACACACTCAAACTCGCGCTGCCTCGTATCCATACGAGCACGTGGCGGTCGCCCTCGTAGTCGCTCCGTGAGCCGTGAGCAGTGCGGACTGATGATCGACGACGACGATGACCACGTGGTCTCATACTCGAGTCCTCTGGCGCAAAAGCGAATGGGTACACTCCAGATGGACGAAACCCCACCTGGTGCTGTACTCAAACTACAAACAGCCAGCGCTGACTTTCTTCTGCCTTTCAACGACCTCTCGACTCGACTCCTCCAGACCAGCGATTCATTCCCGAGTCACTCACTCCCACACTCGCTCACACTCGCTCAACACAGCCTCGCCTCGCCATCACGATGCTCAAGAAGAGCGCGAGCGCGTCGGTCGCGATGATGGAGGACTACCAGCCAGACGTGGCGCTCGTCGCGCACGTGAACGACCAGAGTCTGCTGCGCGCTCGGTTCCACCGCGTGCGCATCCTAGGCGGCGCCATGGCAGTCGCTGCTGTCATTGCAACGGCTATGCTTGTGCTCCACGGCGATGGCGTGACGATCGAGACGCTCTCGGCAGACAGCAACAGCGCAGAAGGCTTCAAGGCGCTCATCGACCGCTACAACTCGATCTCCGGCAGCATCGGCTCGTTCGTGTCGAAACCGGTCGAGATCTTCCTCGGACTCCTCGTGTCCGCGGCGTTCCTGTGCTTTGCGACTGACTTCACGCTCGACAAGAGCAGCATCGGACACTGGCAGTACGTTCCATTGCTCACGGCTGCTGTGATCGCGTACCTCTTCAGCAACGGACTCAATGCGCTCAACGTGCAGCTGGTACCCGGCACGCTCCGTCCGCGCATCGTTGCGAGCGACTTGAGCATTGCGATTGAAGTGGACGAGCAGCCGACGGTCGAGAACGGCTCATGGAGCCATGCGTCCATGGAGAACACGAGCGAGAACAGAGCGCTCAACACGGTCTTGCGCTCCAAGCGACTGCCGATTGAGATACCGAGCGCGTTCTGCACCGGTCGCACGAGCAACGACACGGTCGGACTCGGCGCATCTGCGATCTCGTTCAGCTTTCCATCGCGCACGTGGCAGAGCGAGGTGCTCACAACCGCACTGACGCCAGTCAAAGCAGTGAAACTCGATATGGACATGGTTGGAAGCGCCATCCCGAGCGACGCAGCGCTCCCGAGTCCGATGAACGTCACGCGGAACCTCGAAGCCGCGAGTGTTCGCGTTGTGCGCGACGTGCTCTTGAACGGGCAATCGGTCAGGGCGGTGTTCCTGCCGACACTCATGCCGCGCCAGCCGAGTTTCTTCAATGACTCACAGCTGATGTACGTGAAAGCGCTCTACAACATGGCGTACGAGAGTCCGTCGGACGCTAGCGTCGCGTACGCGCGCTTTGAGATGTCGGACAAGATCACGTATCACGCCGTGACCGTCGAGCTCCCAGTTGCAAAGCGCCTTGTCGACAAGTTTGGCGTTGCTGTGCCGCAGACTGCGAGCGGCTTCAGCGAGATGAAGGTCGAGGACTACTGCAGTCGCGACGGCTGTGCGATTCCACCGACGCGTCTGAACTCGCAGCTCCAGCAAGTGAGCACAGCGCCAGCGACCGTGCAAGTCACGAGCATCTGTGTCAATGCCGACGGATCCGAGGACAAAGAGCGGGTCCTGCCACCCTGTCTCCGCACGTCCAACTCGTCCATGCGCGTCGTGAGCATCGGCGCGCGCATCGAAGGCGACGTGTGGGACCGCGCGTAGATGGCGAATGGCACGAATGTGATGCGGTTCAAGAACCTCCGAACCGTGTACTCGGTCACAGTCGCGCGGCTTGAGTGGACTACGGCAGACCTCGCACTAGCGTTTGGCGCTGAGTGCGACTCCACAAACGGCTGTGGCGGTCTGCGCTACAAACTCGAGGCGTCGAAAGCCGAGAGTGAGAGTGACTACCTCGTTGTCGGCAAGACGAGTCTGCCGCTCCAGGAGCTCAACCAGTTTGCGACAAAAGGCCGGTCTGTGTGGAAGCTCCTCGTGTCCAACAGCGATACGTCAAGTGACAAGCGCTATGACGTCTTGCGAGCTCGGAACTTTGCCAGCGTCACAGCCAGCGGCGCGAGTCTCCGCACCACGCCAGCGAACAAGTGCAACACGTACGCAGACGACTACATCCGCACGGTTGAGAAGAATCACCTGTACATGGAGCACAGTCTCCAGCCGAGCTACACGGCTGCGCTGTTCTACCTCTTCCAGAACGCCGTGAAAGTGGGGCGACAGTCCGTCGGCGTATCTGCGCCGACTGTGAGCGGCAAGCGATCGAGCATGGCGACGACACCAAGTAGCAGCAGCGAGAACAGCAACAAGCACGACGCGATGGCGTTTGCTTTCGCTGGCAATGTCCAGCTCATGAACGTCCAAGTCTCAGTCCCGACGACGAACGCAATTGTGTCGCTCGTCGGCTGCGTCGTCGTGCTCGTGGTCGGCATCGGCGTCGTGGCGCTTGCGAAGAAGAGCGAGCAGGAGCTCCGAGCGCGCGCGAACGCCGAAGTCGTGACCGAGGCGATGATGAACAGCGCTAAGTACCCGCCGTGGCTGCTCGAGATGGCGCTCGAGCAGGCGACTGCGATCCACGCAAGTCGCTTGCAGCAGCCTCAGTATCTTCAGCAGCAGTCAACACAGCAGCAGCCATTTCGGTCTCACCATCACCCGTCTCAAGAAGAAGACGAGCCGACGCGGTTCGTGCTCCAGGACCTGCGTGTGCAGAGCGTGATCCTGCAGCACCACGACGAGACGCACCATGCGTTCCACGTCGGCTCGGAGTTGTACAAAGCGTGAGTGTGTGCATGTGTGTGTGTGTCGATGGATGCCATCAATGATCGATGCAGTAAGATAGATCGTCTGAGGTACTAGGATGGCACCAAGAGTCGAGTGCGACGGCAAACTCTCACGTCTCAAGTCTGGGATCACTCACCCGCTGGTATCGCTCGCGCAGCTTTGCCGATCCGTTGTGCTTGTGTGTGGAGTGGAGACCACGCCAGTCGATGAGCTGCTCGTGTGTGCTGCTCAACCATTCGCAGGAGCTCGCAGCTTCTTGCCTGCGAGAAGTAGTGTCACTTGCGTGGACATCACACAAGACTCGCCGACTTTGTTCGCATGGTCCATAGACAGCTCGATTCGAGTCCTAGCGATGTCGGTGTGTGACGGCAGCAGAACGAGGTCTCTCTCTCTCTCTCGCTAGCTACGCTGTGCTGCGCGCAACGAGGTGTGTACTATGAGCTGTGTCTACGATGTTCGCCTTGCCTCGCTACCAGTTGTAGGTACGGACATCGTCATGGCAGCGCCATCACCTTCAGCTCCCTGCTCGTCGTCGTTCATGTGCGGCGCAAAGTACCCGACGAGATGCGCGATCTTGACGAACGCGCAGTGCTGCGGGTCGCTGTCGTTGCTCTCGTGCTGCGCGAACGCGATGGCGGCGTCCACTTCGTGCGGCGTGAAGAGGTCTGCCTCAGTCTTGAGCACGCGCGCGATGTAGTGCGCACTGATGGTCTCGCCGTCGTCGTCCTCTTCGTGTCCAGCTGCGAGGCGCTGGATCATGTTTCGGCGCATCTGCTGCACCGTGGGCGGGAAGGTGTCGTCCGAGTGGAACGCATGCAAGCGGTAGATACCGCTGTAGGCGTGCAAGTAGCGGTTGAAGTCAATGTCGAGCGGCTTGAGCTCGCCCGAGTGGATGTCGTAGACGAGTCCGTGGATACGCGGGAAGCCGTACGTGTGCTGGTTGCGCTGAACCATGTTGATCTTGAAGATGTTGAGGCACTGCTCCTTGATGTTGAGCTCGACGACGCGGCGGAACCGGAGCTTCTCGCTCTCGATCTGAAGCAGCTCGGCGTGGTGCATGCGGCAGACTGGCAGTTGTCATGAGGCAGTTTGTTCGTTGGGATGTGTATGTGTGTATGTGTGTGTGCGTTTGTGTGTATGAGAGAGAGCAAGAGCAAGCGAGACAGTTGTGTGTCAGCGCAGTTGTCTATCCGTCCATCCACTCGCGTCTGCAGACGCAGTAGTGCCGAGTACTAAGTACTGAGTGCCGCGTACTGAGTTCCGAGACCAGAGCGCCGCGTACTGCGCCGCAGCAGCTAGCGACCTGACCATTGTACACACATACATATGCACACGCGTACGTACCATCGCGGATGTTGCGGAGCCAGTTGTCGAGCAGTCCGAGCTCCTTGTTCTCCATCGCCGCGCGCACGCCGCCGCAGCCATAGTGGCCGCACACGATAATGTCGCGCACGCGGAGCTTCTCGACGGCGTACTGGACGACCGAGAGACTGCTCACGTCGTTCGCGACAACGAGGTTCGAGATGTTGCGGTGCACAAACATCTCGCCTGGTCGCAGTCCAGTGATCTCCTCGGCCGGCACGCGCGAGTCGGAGCAGCCGATCCAGAGGTACCGAGGCGTCTGTTTATCAACCAGGCGCTCGAAGAACAGCGCGTCCTGCCGATGCTTCTTCTCGCGCCAGCGCTTGTTGTTGTCAAAGAGGTGCTGGATCGGCGACACGTCTGGCGCGTGGCACATCTCCTCGTAGTGCCGCGGTGACGTCGTGCACGATCTGGACCGTACTTTCACTGGCGACGATGGCGATGGTGATGCATTCGCTGGTGAGCAGCAGGCACCACTGCGCACAGGAGGAGGAGGAGGGGGAGGAATGCTGGCGCCGGTGCTGCCTGGCGAGGTACTCATCGCGAGACGCGCAAAGAGACTGCTGAGTGCTGGTGCTGCTACAGCAGTGTTCACGCGCACGCTCAGCGGTTCGACAGGCTGCACGTCATGACTGCCTCCACTGCTGCTGCTGCTGCGTTGCACCGACATACCTGTCTGTGTCTCTCTCTGCCACTGCTCAAGCTCGCAGCTCGCAGCCCAATCTTTGCTGCTAACGCTGTCCACGACGCAGTCGACGCAAGTAGCAGTAGCAAGTAGCTAGTAGCAGCAGTAGACCACGACGTCGTTGCTTGACGCTTGACCACCGACAATCTGTGTCGTGTGCCGAGCCGTGTGGCGACCTTCGCGACCTTTCGTGTCGAGCGACTGTTCGTTCGAGAGTGTGTCGCAGCTGTTGCTGGTGCAACAAACAAACAAACAAACTGACAGACAAAAGGACAATCAAACAGACAGACGATTTCGGGAGCAACCAAACACGCCATTTCAAGCGTTTTTACCAGAGCCAAGCGTGCGCTCGAGTCAAAATGATCACTACTAACATCAAATGTACCTGTCGACTACTGATACAAGTGCCGAAAAAGCGTACTTTCAAGCCAAAAGTGATCGGATACTGAAACCAAGTCCTTGATCAAACCGTCTCGTGCAGCAAACTGCACTTCGTTCCACGAACCACCACTCACACAAGCGATGCTGTTCCTTCACTCGCTAGCTCTCACTAGCTCTCGATTGAATTCACTTGAGCTTGACTCACAAACGACAACCTTGATCACTGACGAGTGGATCGCTCATTGGTCGCAACAAGTCTTAACAAGTTAGTAGATGTACTCACGTAGTGAGTGACAGCTCCCAGTCGCTGCGCGTTTGCATACACGGCGTCGAGTCGATGCTGTTTCGCTCACTCGAGCTTGATCCTCCTAGCTTCTGCTTGCTCGAATCAGAGTCTTGACTGCGCCTCGGCAGAGTTGGCACGGGTGGCGGCGAACCACTCGAGCGAGCAAGCAAACCTGCATGCATCGCGCCCGTTGCAGTGTCAGACACATCAACTCTTCTTGGTGTGGCGCTGCTGTCTGTCTGTCTAGCGCGCTTTGTCCTCGCACTCGTGCACGTGTGCACGCCGCACTGTAGATTGCACTCACCAAATGGAAGCACGAACCACTCTCTACTCGCGGTTGACTTGTCGCCACTGCTTCTCGTGCTCGAGCGGGTAGTAGTACGGTGAGCTGTTGCGGGTGCACTGGAGCTTCAGCCACGACACGCGCGGTTCGACAGTCGCGCGAGTAGTAGCAGTGCTGTCGGAGGCTACTCCATGCGCAATGTCGACGTCTGCCATTACGCGCGCACACAGTGGCGAGTGATCCGCAGTGAGCGCAAAGAGACTCTTGGCTGCCGTGCGCGCGAGCTGCGCATACGAGTCGCTCGCTGTCCACGCGGCAGGGATCTCGGCAATGTCGGTGTGAGCGATCGACATCCGCGTCGTCCATGCCACAGAGCCTGCTCGTGCTGGCAACCTAGACAGCGGGTTCCCTGCGACGAAGAAGAACCGGTACTTGTGCAGCACGA